>JAUMHM010059054.1:0-13038 GCA_032362435.1 Melikaiella ostensackeni
TATATATATCAGGAAATCTTCTTTGGTGATGATATTAATTACAGGAGAATCAACTATTCGTTGGTAATTCGTTACCGTTCCTTCAAAGTGATACCGAGTCTTGTGTTATTGCTTGAATTTTCTCATCGTGTCCTTAATAATCTTAGGCGTTATTATGGTAGTTTCTATAATTCCCTGCCTTGCCAAGTTTATCGCGCTAAGGTCAGTGGACAGGTCTTCACTAATTTCAGATATATTATATCTCCAGGATGGTTTCTCTGTTTTGAAAAATTAACTGTCTCTTACTCTCATTGGAACTGCTTACCAATTGTTTTATTGATGCATTTTTGGTAATCAATCTGTTGTTCACAGGTCTCATATCTTGGAACAAGCTATCTAACATTAGTTTTATTATTTCTATCTTATTTTTTACTACTGCTGCTAGTTCCAAATAGTGTCTGGGATACATCTCCTACAAAGTTGAAAAGATCGCGGCGGAATCTTGTTTTTTCTCATTACAATGTGAAGGAGGATTTCCTTAGGCTTAAGTCTGTCATACCTAGCTATAAGGCTACTCGTATTTTCTATGTGCCTTTGTGGACTACTCCTATCACGATTTCGGGAGAAGAAATCTTTCATTTTACTTGTTGTGTTCATGCGTGTTGGTGAGGTTTATTCCTATTATTAGTTTCTATTGTTCGTCGAATACAATAATTTGGCCGATTTCTTCCTTATAGAGATTAGTGGATACTGTATTGATACCCACTTGTGTCTTAATCGCCGTGGCTCGGGCCAGAAGAATGGTCAGTGTCGGAATCATCTTCGTCTGCAAAATAAAGCATCACTTGGTCAATATGCACTGTCAGAATTTTGTCTTTAAATATTATTTCGAGATAGTTTTTCTCTCTAATGTCTATAATTTTTGCTGGATGGATAATGGTATATTGAGCTCCATTTCAAATGTGAAATTATTTAGTGATAATCCTGTTTTCTGGTTCTTCGTTGTAATAATTGCGAAGGTTATGAACTTCAGATTGTCATCCTATTCTTTTGCGTCTTCTGCTATGGTTTCCAGTTTATTAGTTTAGTTTATTGACCGGCAGGGGGTCCCAGGGACACTCCTTGGCACTCAGACTATAGAGCCCATTGTGCCAAACCCTTATCGGTACTCTCCTAGTTGTCGACTATAGATCTCTTAATGAAGCCCAAGATGTCGGCCACAGTTGCCTTGTAATTTCCTCGGATTCCATGAAATGAGACTCATGGATTTGTTGCCGGAGCCTGGCTAGTGCCGAGCACTGGCATATAACATGCAGGGATGTCTCATCATTCCTACCGCACTTCCTGCACTTTGTGATGGGACTTAGCCCCATTTTGTTTTTAAGATAGTTTAAGTGGCTGTATCCAGTGAGCATCTGAACCACCAAACTCAAGTCTTTCTTGAGTAACCTCAGGATTTCCCTGACTCAATCAATCCTGTACGTACAGCCAGGATGGCTTTCGCCCGTTGGAAACCCTGAGTTTGTTCCCAGTACTTTCTGTGCTTTATCCGGATCCAGCTTTTGATGTCCATCCTGATGCAGCAAGAAGTCCCAGAGCCGTTTTCGGTCCTATAAATGCACTCTCTGCACCGCTCTTCGTCAGTCCGTCCGCTTTTTCGTTATCCCGGATCCCTGTACGACCAGGAACCCATGTGAGAGTCACATTATTTTTTTCTACTAGTCGAGTAAATGCCCTTTTGCACTCTCAAACCAGCCCTAGTGTTATGTCTGGTTTTCCAATTGCGCTTAGTGTCGCTTGGCTGTCTGAGCAAATTGTAATGTGCCGGCCAACCGAGTCTTTCTCTATGAGTATCTCAGAGCAGCGAAGGACAGCCAGGACTTTCGCCTGAAAGATGGCGGCATGCCGTCCGAATGGGATTCTCATCCTTATCCTCCCTTCTCTGTCTTAAATTCCTGCTCTGAACCGTCCTTCTCCTTTGGAGCCATCTGTGTACCAGATTCGCTCCTGAAAGAGCAGGTTACCATTTTCTTCCTACACATCCTGCCTCGGGATGACGACGCGGAAAGTCCCGGTGAAGTTGAAGCTTTTTGTATTCTATCCTGCCTCAAACGTAGACTTAGCGGTGTACTGATGTCACTTGAGAGCCAAGCGTGTTCAGTCCCCTAAGTCCATCATGTAGCCTATCGCCGCCGTAGGCGTAGTCTACACTGCTTCCGTCACACCCAACCCCCCTCAACGCTAGCGCTTGCAATCGTTGCAGTCTATCCTGCATCGATTTGAGTGTTGCCCTTGGCCACCAGACCACGAGCGCATATACGAGCATTGGTTTTAGGACAGCAAAGTAGAGTCAGACGATCATTTCAGGCCCTAAGCCTCAAGTCAGACCAAAAGCTCTTTTAGACATCCAAAATGCCGCGACGGATCTTTTGCATTGAGTTCCTAGACGCTTCGCTCAGTTCAGTTCACTATCCAGGATAATAACCCTCCTCATTTAGCCTTCGAAGAAGGCCGTCGACTACAATGCACCACAGGAGGGGTAACAGGGCACCCCCCTAAGAGCTTCTCCGTAGTGCAACCCCCTTAACCTTTACCCCATCTGGTTTCGAAACGCCTCCAACACAGCATGCTCCCTGCCCAGCTTACTAGCTAGCTTAGCACGTCGCTCCTCAAAACCTTCCGGCAGATGACTTCCGGAGGGGTATTGCTGAAGGTACCTTTTATATCCAAGAAGGTCCCCATAGTGTCTTCTCCCTGTTCAAGCTGCTGCTCTACTTTTGTTACAATAGCTTGGAGCGCAGCTTCCACAGAGTAGCCCGCCTAAAACACGTGCTGCCCTCTATACAGTGGAGAAGCTATAAGCATCTTATCCCTGATATATCTTTCGACGAGCTTCTCCACCATCTTCAAAATGAATGACATGATACTGACCGACCTACAGTCTTTAGCAGCAGTGTAGCCCTCCTCTCCATGCTAATGGCACGTGTTTAAGGACGATACTCGCCTCAAATAGTCTCGCCAGAGGGAAGACAACATTCTACGTGCCCTTTTGTAAAAGCACTGAATAAACGCTGTCCGCCCCTGGTGATTTAAGGGGGTGAAGCACTCAACGGCCCTTCCCATCTTCATTATATTCACGACCTTTGAAGCGAAATGCCACTTGGCCCTCTTCCTCTTCTGGCTCCAACAATGCTCCTCTTGGTCGATTTGCCTAGCTGAAAACCTAAGAAGTTCATACATTCTGATGTTCTTCTTGTATTAATTCTGAGCCAATTTGTTGTTGTCCCAATCTGAAGACAGTTTTGTTTCATTTGACATTTTGCACATGACTCTAGTCTTCATACGGAACTTCTCAATGTAGGCGTTTCACCATTTTCCTCCTTTCCTAGAGTTGATTTGTACTTGTAGGGCAATTGTTCTCATATCATGTGATCAGAGCCCTTCGCAGAAAATCCCCAACGTGCTCTAACTCATGTATGGTACCATATTTCGTGGGAAATTCTACGAGCCTACCTTCGAGTTCCTTCTTGGTTAAGTCCCAAAGTGTATTCCTGGGATTTTCGATCTTCGAAATCGCTAGTTTTCTTAGGGCCAACTGAAACAAGATATATTTGTGGTCTGAAAGAGACTCCTCGTCGGAGACTCTCCAGACCACTACCTTGCTCCTCAGTTCTACCAACCATAGAGTCAGATCGAGAACCTCACTCTTCTTCTTGTTTTGAGATGTGAGAGTATTACCTCGGTTCAGATACTCCATCTCATTATCCACTAAGTATTCCAATAAGTCTCTCCCCCTATCGTTGATGTTTGTGCTTCCCCACACTATATGGTGAGAGTTTGCATCACAACCCAACATCAGAGGAATCTTGTTCTCCTGTAAGTGCTGGATAAGAGCCTCTACCACTCTAGGAGGTGAGGCCCCCTCAACGTCGCCCGGTAAATAAGCATAAGCGATAAACCCCTCTAATTTTTCTCCGCCCTCACCCCTAAGCCTCCCCTTAATAACGGTGAGATCTCTGAAGCAGAATTTACGTACCAAGATCAAATCCATAACCTTGACGACTATGCATGCCCTTGGTGCTTTTTCGCGTTGCGCCTTGTATATGGAGCCACACCTTCCTAAGCTACTAATCCCATCCCGTTACAACCAGGGTTCTTGGATTAGGGCTATACCTATATGCACAAATGCCATACGCCTGGTTAAAACCGCCGAAGCGCCTTTGCTATGATGCACATTTATCTGCATCATTGGTATTCCCATTTCAGCCATTGATCGACTGATTCGGTGCTTCTCTAGATCCTTCTGGACCCCTTGCGGAGCCCTGATGGGTCACCCTGGAGGAGAACCTGTCTGCCGCTAGATAGAGTCCGTAATCTAGAGCTGCAGGGGCCCCGAATGACTCAGAACGATCGCCGGATCCTTCGGGGATACCCGGCATCAGTGCGGTCACTCTGTGGAACCTGTGGAGGCACTCAGCCTCCTGGATCACCAAGTTTATTCCCTCTTTGAGCCTAAACATTGGTGTCCTTTCCACCAGCCAATTCCTCGACCAGATGTCGGCAGCCGGCACCACGATGGCCCCCGACCGGAGGAGGATGTCATCGCAGAAAGAGTGGCTCCAAATGGTTCTCGCTTATCCATGCCCTTCGTGAGGAGCCTTGGCTACTGTTTGAAAGCCGCTTCTTCCGGGCTTTTTTATTCTGGGTACCATTACGGTTTCCCCTCTTTACAGAGAGCCCAGTCATACTTTCTTCCACCGCTGCAACTTGATTGTTCTCATCAATGGTTTTTGTCTCCTCCCCTTCAGGAGAGATGACCCCTGTCGAACCGTCGACCTTTGGCGATGCGTAACCTGGAGTCCCCCAAATGGAGCCATCAATGTTTGTTTTTGAGTTTGTGTTTACCATTTGTGGTTCCGCGAGCAGCTAGGGAAAATAGAGGACACCCCCTGCAGAGCCCCGCTTCCAGGAAGAGAGTTAAGATACTAAAGGATTCGACCCGGTGTCCCGAAGTCTCTGTTCAGGCACCTCCTTTAAGAGCCTGCCATATCCGCCTCGATTAGGGAGAGCACACCGGGACGTCAAAGAAATTGGTAACCCTAGTGCCATTCAGCCCCTGGCACGGCGATCACATCTTGGCTTGGAAGCATGACAACTCGCGCTGACGTTTCAATGTTTTTAATATTAAGCGCTTCCTCGAACTGTTGCATCATTTCGGATACGAAATTCTGACCTCAGTCCGTTAGAATGGTCTTGAGAGCGCCGAATGTAAATATAATGGTCTATTAGTTGGTTTATAACAGATTTAGACGTTTCTTCGCGCATAGGTAGGAGAACGGTGTATCTCGTTATATGATCTTGGATACTCAAGACATATTTGTTCCCTTTTGTTTTTAATAGTAGCGGGCCGTCAATGTCCAGGGCGACTTTACCGTTAAGTTGGTGGGGTATGTCGGGTATTATACTCGCCATTTGGTTGGTAATTCTGGTTGTTTTCTGTAATTGGCAAACTGGGCATTTTTGTCACATATTTTGTTATTCTATTATTTTGTAAAGGCCTTTGCGATAGTGGAGAAATTTTGTATGAATTTTTGGTAATAACCGGCTAAGCCCAAGAATGTCTACGTCTTTTACTATTTTCAGTTGTTCAAAGTTGAGTATTTTCTCGATTTTTTCTGTGTTGGGTTCAACGCCTTCTTTCGTTATCACGTGGCCTAAATACTCGAGTTTGGGTTTCAAGTGCTTACATTTCGGAGGCTCAGGTTTTAGTCCAAATTCTGTTATTCTTTTCAATACCAATTCCAAGTTTTTGTTGTGCTTCTAAAGTGTACTTGCGAATCTGACCATATCATCGATATTGACGAGGCAGTGCTTGCCTATCAAGCCGTGAAATGCTCGACCCATAATTCTTTGGAATGTGGCGGGGGTATTTTTGAAGCCAAACGGCATACGATTATACTAAAATGTCCTTGCTGAGTTGAGAAAGCGGTGTGTTTCTTACAGTCTTCTTTCATCGGGATTTGATGGGAGCCTGCACTTAAATCAAAGGCTGAAAAAAAATTTTTCTTTTCCCAACTGGTCCAGGATATCGTCGATCAGTGGCAGAGGGTAGGTATCTTAATTGGCGTATTTGTTATTCTCTTGGTAATCGATTACCATTCTCAATTTACCTCCCTTTCTGGAGACTATCCACAAAGGTGTGTTAAAGGAGACTGGGATTGTCTAACGATATCCTTCTAGAAATTTCTGTGTTCCTTCTAGTAACAATTCTTTATGCTCCTCGGGAAGTTTATGTCATTAAAGGTTGATGATTTTTCCGGATTTTGAAATGACCTCGTGTTCTGTTAGAAAAGTACAGGGTAGAGGGTCTCCCGGTAGCACAAAGGCTTGTTGGTATTTCAACAGTAGTATCTTGATACTTCCTAGATTGCTTGGTTCCATATGAGCTAGATTGGAATCTTTTAACAATAGTTTTTATTTATCCAGCTGTTCGTATAGTTGTTCGCTTTCTCCTAGAAATGTAACTGGGTTTTTCCTTATCTTTGGGATGGGTTCATCCGTACCAGCTGTGTTCTTGATGTCCTCATATTGTACCTTTTATGGGATTTTCATCGTGTAACTAGTGTTATTTTGGTAAGGGACTAAGAGTGTTTCATTTTTAATGGTGTATGGTATATTCCATCTGGTATATTCTTTTTATTCTCTATCCAAACGTCTTGGTCTTTGCTTGCGTATTAATTTTACAAATTTTGGAGGTTTGTGATGAAATATACTTTCCATCTGAATATAAAAGAATTTTGAATCTTCCTAGAAGCAACAAATTTTCTGTGATGGCACATCTCTCGTATTTGGAAGAGAAGGGTAATCCAATTATCCCTTTCTCAATGGAAGGAAAGTGATCTTCGACGACATGCAATAAGTGTTTGAGTCCAAAAAATGACAAATACACTAGAGCTCCCATATAAGCCATTCCGGTTTAAGATTTTCTAGAACTTCTGGTCAACTGCTGGCTCATGCAGTTTCTCAGTTCGCGGGGCGAGAGACGGTGTTCAACCAAGCGTGAAACACCATCAGCGCATAGAGAAAGGCATAGTGCACGGGTACTCACGTTCGTGGTCACGTTCGAAGATTGCGTAATGTTACGAAATGAATCACACGTACCTGACTGTTTACGTTTCGAGGAAACCGGTTCAGGACCAAGGTCAGTGCACAGTAGCTTCCTAAACTGTTCTTATATGGGAGCTCTAGTGTATACAGTCTTCTTGCTCTTGCGTCATTTCCTCTGCTTCTGGTATCGAGGGATCGTAATTACTTTTTATTTGTGGTGGTCTTCTTAGGTTCTGGCTGTTCTGGACATTCTATGCCTTATTTTAGTAGCATTGTACCGCAAAATGACTGATTCTGCCACATTTGTTTCATGTCATTTCAGTTCTGTCGGCTAACGGTAATGTTTGATTCAATGCTTTGGCGCCTAAGTTTTCCGTAGTACTTTCTTGTAGGGCTTCAAAATTTCATCAATTAATCATGACAGATTTAGAAAAATGTTGAAGTTCTCCTAAGGATTTGAAATTATTTAAATGGACTTTATGGAAGTTCAGAGAAATTTATAAGATTTCATGAGCTTTCAGAAGATTTCAAGGAAATCTTAAGAGACTTTGCGAAGTTCCGAAGGCTTCTAAGATTTGAAGAGTGGTACAATCCTCCTATAATACTGAGGCATGAAAGTATTTCGAGTAAACAATTATTTCTTATTCTTGTTTTTATTGGATCTATGGCCAGTGAACCGTTAGTTATAGCCATTTCCTGATATACTGCCATATTTTTACTATTAGAACTTATAAGCAAAGTGCTTAATTAATTGAAATTACATTTTTTTACTAATTCAGCCCTTTTCTGTGCAAGACACCTACCTAATGGGTCAGAGTTATAAATAAATAATCTGGTATGCCTCCGCGTTAAATTGAACGTAAAAAGCTTTGCGATGCTTGTTTGTGTAAAGAAAATTGTAATTATGGTAAAAATACATCAGAGTAGTATTTTTGTCAATGTTCCTTCGGAATTGAGTCCCAAAAAAATAATGAATTTCCAAAAATGATACCTTATGTGAACATTTTGTCCATTAGATACCTACACTTGTGAATAAAAATTATTACTCTGAAAAAAAAAGTTCTCTTTGAATTTATTTCCCAATTTATTCGATTTGAATTAATTAACTTACTTTCGCAGTTAATAATAGGGACGAGCAGTTCGAAATGCAGAAGGAGTGAAATTTACTAAAATGTAAAACGCAGAATGTGCTTCAAGTTTTGCTAGATGCTTTAATTTTGATGATAAAATGTTCTAATCTACATCATTTCTTCAGAAAAATGAGCTCTACAGTATTTACTAACAGCATTTTTTCATAAAGTTTGGAAGGTATAAAGGCAAACATTACAAAGTTAAAATATTTAAGTTGAAAATCGTCCCTCAAAGTTGTTTATTCAGAAAGAAGGCTCTAGAAGTCCTCGTGGAAGGCCCTGGAGGCCCTGGTGAGAGATTCTGCAGGCCCTTGTTGGAGACTCTGAAGGCCCTCGTAAGAGCCTCTGGAGGTTCTTGTAGGAGACTCTAGAGACTTAGAGAGCTTCGTAGAAGGCATTGGAGACTCTGAAGGCCATCGTTGAAGGCTCTGGAAGTCCTCGTGGGTGTCTCTGTGGGCTATTGTAGGAGGCTCTGGAGCACAGCTCTCGAGGACCCTCTCATGCAAGGGCTAAGCCAGAGCTGGGCCATGATTGTGCCAAGGTTGGGCCAGGGCTGGTTTCTGAATTCCTGACACAGCGGAAGCTGCGACATCTTTCCATAATATAGAGAGATATATCAAATAAAAGGAGGTTATAGAAATGGGAAGCGTGACAAGTAGAAAAGGTAATTGAAAGAACACGATTGTGTAACATTTTCAGCTTGATTGATACAATAAGAAGGCAATATCGTGAAACTTGTAAATAGGCTACTTTACCTCCACCAACGTAACCTGAACATATTTACAAGTTATTGCTTCAAGCTAGAAAAGTTGAAATTATTTACAAGCTTCATCCGTTTAAACTTATTTTATTCACATTGAAAATAACTCCTCTGATGTATGTACTTAACAGAAACATGAAGAAACTCAGTGAAACACAATAACCAATATTTTCACTAAATGACTTTGGTAAAATAAACTTGTGATTTTTTAGTTTTTCAGTATAGTCCGGCGGATAATGACCACTTTTGAAGTGAATTAAGAAAATCGTGTCACAAACAATTTTATTTCTTTTTTAGGTATACGAACCCTCAAAAAACGTTCTGAAGATCTAAGGCATCCGCATTCTATTAAAGATAAATAATTTCATTTTACGGTCAAGATACAAAAAAATGTTACGAAATAAAAAATTTTATCTCAAGAAGATCTACAAATTCTAGAGAGACCATTTTTGATAAGAAGCATTGTTTCTGTTCTGACAGTAAAAAATGTTATTAAAAATGGAAAAATTCTATCTTGCGGTTAAACTATAAAAGGTATGTACGAAAAAATATCACCACGTAAAATGAAGTCTACAAATTTTCTTGAGATCATTCTTCAATAAGACACACAGTTTTTGCTTCGATTGTGAAAAATAATATTCAAAAAAGAAAATGAGAATATGATATTTTATTTAAGAGAATATTTGATAGAAGTTATTTTTTCCACATAAATCATAAAACTCTTCTGTAATTATTATCTTATTTCAACTCCCTGACATTGATTTAGTTATTCAATATACACTTCAAAGGAATAGGGGTTCATATTTACTACTCTTGTTCAGCAAGTAAAACATAAGTTCACACAGCTTTTTGAAATTTTGCCTAGGTAAATAAATCCATTACATCGGTTGCCTCCTACCCTAAAAATCTTCCTTAGTGTGCCATATTCATAAAAAATGACCTTTGTTTGTGACTCGAAATGCATAACTGGTTATTTATCCGCCGGAATAGTAGTGAAATGCTAAGATTTTATTAGGTACTATATTATTCAAACATTCAATTACTAATTTAGGTAGTCAAATTTTCACTGATTTCAGATTCGGTTGATTCGTTTTGTTAATTTTCCAGCATATTTTGTTGATTTCTCCAAATATTTTGTTAATTTAACCAAATGATTTAGTTGATTCCACGAAATTTTTTATATCCTCTAAAAACATCTGAAACATTAAGTGAAATCAATTGAATTTTACAAAGAACAGTTTTTGTTGGATCAACCAAATATTTTTTTCAAATTCCATACTTCAAATCTCCAATTTAACATTATTTGTTGACGCTTTCATATCTTTTCAAAAATCTGCATTTGATCATAATACGTAAATGGGTTTCTGTAGGCAATATTTCGAATTGATATTTTAATATTAAAGTTCACCGAATTTAAAATATTTTTTTACAGAACTCAGTGCATCATCTAAGAAAATACCTGCTCGACTGGTGGATTGGCTTGGTGAAGCTCGTTTTTACGCTAACAGAGTTGGTGTCCTTGAACCACTAATTGGTGGAGTTGTTACTCACGTTGCAGCAGATGATCGTTACATCTATGGAGTAGCTATCAATGAAAATACTCATCCAATATATGATTTTGAGAGGAATATAATCTTAATACGCTTACGTGACAGACAAAAAGTTATAATGTCACTAGAAATATATCAAAATTATCGTAACGAATATCCATTCCCGCACCCGGGCCCGCGCCAGAACCCGCCCCAACAACCAAACCCACTTCCACCCCCGCCTCAGCAGCCGTACCCAGACCGGAACGTGCGACAACGCCAACATAAGTGAAATGAAAACATTCAGTACTAATTTTGTTCTGAAGGCGAATTGAAACGTACACAGTTAAAAATGTTTGTGATTTTACAACAATGTAAGATACAAATTGTAAGGGGCCGTTCAAGTACTACGTCACATGTCTAAGAGGGGGGAGGCGGGTCTACTGTAATGTGACGACCATGTGAAGCTTACATAATTTCTATAAAAAACGCGTGCCGGGGGAAGGGCAAAAATAATCTGATAGAAGCTTGGCGTGATACGTGCACGGCCTCTGTTGTAAAATTACAAGCACCGTATTGCAAACTAAAATTTAAAAAAATTTATTGTAATGTCCAAATAGATTTTCCTTCAAATATAGTTGAAACTTTTCATGAATTATTACTGGAGAAATTTTAATAAAAAATCATTGATTTACGATTTGCTTAATATGCTGATTGCTACACGAACCTTTGTCAGTGGACAAATCATTAAGAAAATAAATAAATTACATAATTAATCTAAAAATAATTTTTCATGTACAAAATTGACTCCTTTAGAATGCGTTTTTAGGTATTGTTCACCTATACGTTATACATAACTCCTGATTTATGTGTGACCAAACGATAAGGCCAAAGATTTTTTTATTTTTCATTAAATATAATGCAAACCCTATATGCAGCAAACTTTGATTCTTATAATAATATGTACAATAAATGTATTGTAAAATTAGAGCAGATATTTTTAACACCAGATATTGAGATTTCAAGACATTAATTAAGTTCAAGATATTAATTAATAGATAATTAATTAGGATCAATTTTTAGATATTTAGATCTCAAAGATTTCTATTTCATTTACAAATTTTCATATAATTTTAGAAGATATCTTTCGGTTTTGAAAAGTTTAACAAAATTGCAAAGTTTCCGGAGTATTTTGAAATATTTCAAAGGAATTTTCAATTATATCAAGTGATTCAACAGATTTCAAGATATTTCGAGGAATTTCAAAGGATTTCAAGAGATTTCAAAAGATTCAAAGTGTCTTTTATGGGTTTCAAAATATTTCAGGGCACATCACAAAACTTTCAAATGTTTCAATCCTCCAAAGAATTTTTGGTAATTTTAGAGTGTTCAAGAAGATTTCAGGTGAGTCTAAAATATTTCAAAGGATTCCCAAGAATCTTTCGAAATTGTATGGCCTGCGAAAGGATTTTAATGAACGATTTGGTAAAGGTTTTCAATGGGATTCAAAATATTTGAACGAATATTGAAAATTTTTTTGAGGTTATAATGAACTTCACAGAATTTTTAAGAATCGCAAAGTACTCCAAAAGATTTTATGAATTTTCGAAGTATTTCAATACATTTCGAGACATTTGAACAGCACTTCTTAAAAAATTGCAAGTCACTTTAGAACATTTCCAGCGATCTTTTGAGATTTCATGACCCACGGGAATATTTTAAGGGTGTTCAGACGATTTTTATGTTTGTTGTCGAAGTATACCAAAATATTTTAAGGGATTTTGAAAGATTTCAAGTTACTTCTGATGATTTGGAGGGATTTGAACAAATTCGGAAATTCTTCAAAGCAAATCAAATTATTTTAAGAGATTTTATGGGGATTTAGACTTTATAGGATTTCATGAATACTTTAAGAAAAAAAAAATGTATTTGTATTGTTCTGATAGGGCTTGTGACCATTGAACCGTTAGTTGCAATTTTTTGATATATTGCAAGTGTGCACACAGAAAAAAACTAAGAGTATTCTTCACCCCGATTCTGGAGTGAAGGTTACATGCAACAAAATTTACCTCATGTGGGTAATATTTACTGTGACACCCCGGTATTTTTCCACTTTTACTGACGCGTGTAAATAATGTAATTGAGAGCTCTCACAATTCGTCATGACCGTCTTCATCAAGTCGAGCTTGTCCAGTTCGGCTGTTTCACTAACCGTCAGCAAACTTCACTCCAGCGATCAAAGCTAGTGGTTTCCAATTTTCAGACAGTCGTGACGACTTTCATGAGAACAAAAGGAAGTTTACTCCCTACTGACGGTAATATTTGTGTTTTAACTATACGAGTAGATAAAAATACAAAGTTACCTGCAACAAGACTTACCTTCAGTTCTTTCTGTGCAAGTGTGCCTGCGATGACCGTGAGGCTATTCCAAGAATTTCTTCGACGTAAGCATTCAGGGCCATAAGAACCGTTTCCAGTAGGAATACATAATATTAAGCAAGTGTGTTTTGTGCAAATATAGATTTTCATTATC
>JAUMHM010059092.1:0-14618 GCA_032362435.1 Melikaiella ostensackeni
TGAAATCGATTGATTGGTCTTGGCTGTCGGTATGTCTGCATCTTAAAAATAGCACATTTTCCGATAAATTCAAATTTAACTCCATGATATGATCAGGGATAACTTTCTCCTAAAAAAGCGGCATATGTGTACACTATTTACTATACTGATGCAAAATATCATCAAAATCGATTGATAGGTTTTGGCTGTCGGTATGTTTGAATCTTAAAAATAGTACATTTTTCTATAAATTCAAATTTAATTCCGTGATATGTTTATGGATCACTTTCCCCAAAAAAGCGGAACATATATACGTTATTTACACTATTTTGATGCAATGTTTCATTGAAATCGATTGATTGGTCTTGGCTGTCGGTATGTCTGCATCTTAAAAATAGCACATTTTCCGATAAATTCAAATTTTACTCCACGATATGATCAGGGATCACTTTCTCCTAAAAAAGCGGCATATGTGTACACTATTTACTATACTGATGCAAAATATCATCAAAATCGATTGATTGGTTTTGGCTGCCGGTATGTTTGAATCTTGAAAATAGTACATTTTTCTATAAATTCAAATTTAATTCCGTGATATATTTATGGACCACTTTCTCCTAAAAAAGCGGAACATGTATACGTTATTTACACTATTTTGATGCAAAGTTTCATTGAAATCGATTGATTGGTCTTGGCTGACGGTATGTCTGCATCTTAAAAATAGTGCATTTTCCGATAAATTCAAATTCAATTTCATGATATGTTCATGTATCACTTTCTCCTAAAAAAGCGGCATATGTGTACGCTCTTTACTATATTGATGCAAAGTTCCATCAAAACCGATTGATTGGTTTTGGCTGCCGGTATGTCTGCATTTCAAAAATAGTACATTTTCCGATCAATTCAAATTTTACTCCATGATATGTTTATGGATCACTTTCTCCTAAAAAGACGGCATATGTACACGTTATTTACTACGTTTATGCCAAGTTTTATCGGAATCGATTGGTTGGTTTTAGCTGTCCACCTGTCTGCATGTTAATAATAGTAAGTTTTTTGATAAATTTAAATTTAACTCCATGATTTATTAATTCATCACTTTATTCTAAAAAAGCGGCATATGTACACCTTATTTACTATATCTATGCAAAGTCTCATCTATATGGATCGACTGGTTTCGGCTGTCGGTATGTCTGCATCTTAAAAATAGTACATTTTTCAATAAATTCAAATTCAATTCCATGATATGTTTATGGATCACTTTCTCCTAAAAAGAGCGGTATATGTTTACGTTATTTACACTGTATTGATGTAAAGTTTCATCGCAATCGATCGGTTGGTTTTGGCTGCCGGTGCGTCTGCATGTTTAAAATAGTCAATATTTTATCAATTAAAATATAACTTCATGAAATATTAATTCATCAATTTATTCTGAAAAAGCGGCATATGTACAAGTTATTTACTATGTTTATGCAAAGTCTTATCGATACTGATCATTTGGTTTTGTCTGTCGGTGCGTCGGCATGTTAAAAATAGTGCATTCATTGATAAATTCAAATCTAACTTCATGGTATGTTGATTTATCACTTTCTCCTGTAAAAGGGGCATATGTACATCTTATTGGCTATATCTATGCAAAGTTTCGTCAGAATCGATCAACTGATTTTGGCTGCAGGTGCGTCTGCATCTTAGAAATTTTTAAAAAATCAGTCAAAATGACTGAAAAATGTAAAATTTTCATTGTAAATCAATGTTTTTCAAATTCATTGAAACTTGAATTTTAGAATATGATGACATCTGTCTAAAAAAAAGTTTGAATTTATTTGTTAAAAGCGTGTAAGCTGTACCTAGGTCTGCATTTCAAAAATCACATTTTTAACTCTTCTGTTCTCAACGGATTTAATTGCGAATTTATTTCGTCCTGATTGAAACGTTACATTGTAAAATAAGATGTGCCTGTAAAAGTCTTTTAATCATAGGCATAAAGTTATAGCCTGCAGACGACTTTTTTTATTCGTTTTTTCTGTTTTGAATATTCGATTATAGCTCACACTTTCAATTTTAAATTAATATCTTCCAAACTTACAGAATCTTTGTGCTTTGGTGAGTTCCATATATATCCATCAAGTTTGGTTAAGATATCTCATAAATTGATTGAGATATTCCACTTTTAGCGTTTAAAATTATTTATGTTACATATAATTATTCCCGGTAGCTTTTTTTTGCATTTCATCATTCATGACAGATTTTTCTTCTTTTTTTTTGTTTTTTTAGCTCTATTTTCTTAGTACTTGGATTAAATATGAAAAAAACGAGGGTTTTACTATATATATAAAAAAAAAACTGGCGAAGTCAAATTCCATATACAGCTAGGGTGACCAGAGCTGATTTTCGGAGTGTAGGACAACCGGTCTTCGAAAAAAGTGGACAAAGTTGGACAAATGTCTAGAGAAATGAGGGAAAAAGTAGGACTGAAATTTATCTTCTAGTTTTCTTGAAAACATTAATTTTCAATGTCATTTCTTGAAATACATACAACAAAAAGTATTCACACTCTGTAATTTTACAACGCTATAAGAAAAAAATAATGATAAAAGAATTTGGATAAATTGGAAAATAAAATTAAAAATAAAAATATAAAAACCATCCTCACATACCATACACATTCTACAGTTTTAAAATGAATATTTCACAGGGCCTAAAATGTTTCAACTTTCGGACTACACACCTTTTGCATGTCAGCCCCCCCCCCCCACTTTAAAGATATAAAATTAATGTAGATACTACCTTAGATAAAATTCGAAACGCATTAAAGCCCCAAAATTTTTAGTAAACGAATTGCATTTTCAACAAAATAGATGAATTTTTAAAAAGATGAATTTTCAAACAAAAATGGAGCAATTAAATTGTTATTAACAACAATTAATTTTCAACAAAAGAAAACGAAACTTCGAACCAAATAATTAAATTTTCAACCAAAGAGATGAATCTTCAATCAATAAAACGAATTTTTAACCATATAGATGAAACTTCAACAAAAAAAAAAGAATTTTTGACAAAGTAGTTCAATCAACCGCGTAGTTGAATTTTCTACTGAAAAAAAATAATTCTCAACGAATAATGTTGTAGCTTGTAAAGTCGACCAAGAATTGAACCTTTACGGAACGGAAACGAGGTCTATGGCTTAATGCCTTAATGTATCTGTTTGTTAAATTTGAGAGAAATTTTTTTTTTTTTAAACAAACCTCTGACAAAGTCATTTCGTGGAATAGAATATCACAAAAAGTCTTTGAAACAGAAATTAAGTAAATTAAAAAAAAATTATAAACTTGAAAAAACCAATGAATGAAATAAAATTTAAGTGAATATAGAGAAATTTAAGGGAAATGAGAAGAATTCGATGAGATTCATAAAAATTCAATTCAAATTTTTTAGAAATTCGAATTAAGTTTTTCAGAACGAATTCAGAATGAATTTAAAACAATTCAAGTAAAATTCAAAAGAATTCACATGAATTAAGAAAAAATCCAAAAAAATTCATTGAATCTATTAAATTTGGGGAGAACTTAGGAAAATTCAAGGGAATGTGAAAGAATTTGATGAAATGCCTAAGAATTCAAGGTGAGTTTGAAAGACTTCAGGGGAAGTTAAAAAACGCTGAAAAGATACAAAAAATCTATTGAATTGAGTAGAATTCAGGGAGAATTGAAAAAGTCGAGAGAATTCAAAATAAATGCAAAGAATTCGGAATAAATTAATAAGAATTCAGAGTGAATTCCAAATGAATAGAAATGAATGGAAGAAAATTTAAAAAATACGAAATATTTAATTTATTTCAGTAAAATTGGTGTGAATTTAGAATAATTCGACGAAATTCGTACGAATTCAAGATGACTTAAAAGTAACTCAAGTGAATGGAACAAAATTTAAAAAATCAAAAAAAAAATTCCTTTGAATTCAGATAAATAGGAGTGAATAGAATTAATGAATACGAATATGATAAAATTCAAAAGAATTCAAGGAGAATTTATTAGTCTTCAGATTGAATTTAACAAAAAAATTCAAGATCCAAAACACATCCATTGAATTCAGTAGATTTCCAGGGAATTCCAAAGAATTCAGGGCGAATTCAAAAAAATTCAAGTATATTCAGAAATATGTATAGGCAGCCCTGAATATAATGCTAAGGTTTAAACTAATTAGTAATTACAATTATAAAAGATACCAATAACCAAGTTTTTTCGTAATTTTTAAATATACCTCGAAATGTTTAAATCATTTTAGTTCACGTTTAATGTGTCGAAAAATGCATAACCAAATCTACGGGTTATTATGAAAAATAGCACCCTTTACTAAAATAACCCGTAGACAAAATTCTGCACGCAAGTGCAAAATTTTTCCTTCAAAATAAACTTCAAAAACATGAAAAATATTAAATAATTAGAAATATGTACTATTAATTTTAAAAAATTGAGGAAACTTGAGTTTTTCACGGATATTTTTCCTGCAGATACTACTGTCCAGTGGATTTCTTCAAAATTGTTGCCAAAAGCTTATTTAAACTATTATTCTTTAATCTATGAATTATCAAAATTCCTATTTATTTATTGCAGCCTTCACAGTCTTTACCCTATTCCCATCTTCTTCACTTTTCTCGTTTTTCCACTTAGATACGAACTGAGTTAGTAGAGCCCAATAAGAAAACTTAACTATTTTTTGTTGAAAACTCTTTTTTTTAAAAGTCTGCTATTATATTTTTCGTTGAAAATTCGTCTTTTTTGGTCGAAAATTTAATTATTTTGTTGAGAATTCAACAAATTTCTTAAAAAGTCATCCTTTTCAGTTAAACATTAAATTTTTTTGTTCAAAATTCGTGTTTCTGGGTTCAAAGTTCAGCTATTTTGGTGGAAAAGTCAAATATTTGGTTGAAAATTAACTTTTTTGTTGAAAATTCAACTGTTTTGAAGACTATTTGCATTTTGGCTTGGAAATTCATGAATTTGATTGAAGTTTTTTTTCTTCTTGACTGAAAAATCTTTCTTGGTTGAGGATTCAACCATCTTATTCACTTTTCTCGTTCTTCCACTTAAATACAAACTGAGTTAATAGAGCCCAATAAGAAAATTCAACTATTTTGTTGAAAACTCATTCTTTTTATAAAAAAGTCTGCTATTATATTTTTCGTTGAAAATTCGTCTTTTTTGGTTGAAAATTTAATTATTTTGTTGAGAATTCAACAAATTTGTTAAAAAGTCATCTTTTTTGATTAAAAATTAAATTGTTTTGTTCAAAATTCGTCTTTCTGGGTTCAAAGTTCAGCTATTTTGGTAGGAAATTCAAATATTTGATTGAAAATTAACTTTTTTGTTGAAAATTCAACTGTTATGAAGACTATTTGCATTTTGGCTTGGAAATTTATGAATTTGATTAAAGTTTTTTTCTTCTTGACTCAAAAATATTTTTTGGTTGAGGATTCAACAATTTTTTCAAAATTTTATCTTTTGTGATTGAATTCACCTGTTTTTTATTTAAAATTTGAAACTTTTTTGATTGAAATGGCAAATATTACATTTTTCGTTGAGAATTCGTCTTGTTTGGTTCAAAATTGAGAAAAATTGTTAAAAAGTCATCCCTTTTGGTTAAAAATTAAATTGCTTTATTCAAAATTCTTCTTTCTAGGTTACAAATTCAGCTACTTTGGTGGAAATTTCAAATATTTGGTTGAGAATTAACTTTTTTCGGAAATTCAACTGTTTTGTAGACATTTAGCCTTTTTGACTTGAAAATTCATGTAAATATTTAATTGAAGGTTTTTTTCCTCTTGACTGAAAAATCATTCTTTGTTGAAGATTCAACGCTTATTTCAAAAATTCGTCTTTTGTGGTTGAATTTAACTGTTTTTAATTTAAAATTAGAAACTTTTTTTATTGAAATATCAACTATTACATTGTTTGTTGAGAATTCATCTTGATTGGTTGAAAATTCAACTACTTGGTTGAAAGTTAAACTACTTTGTTAAAAATACTTTTTTTTTTTAAATTTATCTCTTTGAAAATAAAACTATTTTATTAAAACTTTGTTTTTTTCGTTGAAAATTAATTCTTTTAACTGAAAATTTAATTATTCCATTATTAGTTAAAAGTGGATGTTTTTTAGTTATTAATTCAACAATTTTGTTGAAAAGTCATCCTTTTCTGTTAAAAATTCAACAATTTGGTTCAAATTTCTCTCTTCTTAACTGAAAAATCTTTCTTGGTTGAAAATCAAACTCTTTTGTTGAAAATGCAACTATTTTATTGAAAATGAACTTTTTTGTTGAAGTCATATTTTTGGCTTCAAAATTCAACTGTTTTGTAGAGAATTCGTCTTTTTGGGTTGAAAATTCACCTCTTTGGTTGAAAATTCAGCTATTTTATTAATACTTAATTCTTTGTAGTTGAAAATTATTTATCGTAATTGAAAATTTAATTATTCCGTTTTTGGTCAAAAATTATTATTTTTTTAGTTGAAGATTCAACAATTTTGTTAAAAATTCACTATTTTTGGTTGAAAATTAATATTTTTGGGTCGAAAATTCAGTTGTTTTGTTGAAAATTCGTCCTTTTCTTCAAAATTTCATTCAATTCACTGAAATTCTTATGAATTTCATGAACGTCTTTTGAATTCTTCTAAATTCACTCCAATTTTACTGAAATCAATGGAATTCTTTGGATTTTGCTCAATTCATGTGAATTTTTTGGAATTTCACTTGAATTTTTTTGAATTTTTATGAATTTCATCGAATTCTTCTCGTTTCTCTTAAGTTCCTTTATATTCATTTAAAATTTATTTAATTCATTGGTTTTTTCAAGTTTATGCTTTTTTTCATTTACTTAAATTCTATTGAATTCGCCATGAATTCTGTCCACTTACATATTATTCAAATTGACGAAATTTTTTTTTCAAAATTTTATTCAATTCACTGAAATTCTTATGAATTTCATCAACGACTCTTGAATTCTTTTGGATTCATCTAAAGTCACTCTAATTTTACGAAAATCAATGGAATTTTTTGGATTTTGTTCAATTCATGTGAATTCTTTTGAATTTCACTTGAATTGTTTTGAATATTTATGGATTTCATCGAATTCTTCTCATTTTTCTTAAATTCCTCTATATTCATTCAAAATTTATTCAATTCATTGGTTTTTTCAAGTTAATAATTTTTTTCCATTTACTTAAATTCTGTTGAATTCGCCCTGAATTCTGTTCATTTACATATTATTCAAATTGACGAAATTTTATTTCCGAATTTTATTCAATTCACTGAACTTCTTATGAATTTCATCACTCTTGAATTCTCTTGGATTCTTCTAAATTCACTCCAATTTTACTGAAATCAATGGAATTTTTTGGACTTTGTTCAATTCATGTGAATTCTTTTGAATTTCACTTGAAGTGTTTTAAGTTCATTCTAAATTTTTATCAATTTCATCGAATTCTTCTCATTTCCCTTAAATTCCTCTATATTCACTTCATTTTATGTGAATTCTTTTGGATTTCACTTGAATTATATTCAATTTATCTTGAATTCTTAGGAATTCATCCAGGCTTTATTAAAATTCAACAGGAATTTTTATAAATTTCATTGAATTCTTTTGAATAATTTTGAAACCAAAAGAATATTACTTATATTATTAATGCACCTATGTCTGTCAAAATGTCTATGTCAAAATTTCAATTTTTAATTAATGAATGAAATATGTACCAAAAAACTGAAATTACTTTCAATCATATCTGTTTTTGTTTTCAGGTAATAATAATATTTTTCTAATCTAACAATTTATCAATTTTATACCTGTTGTTTTTCCTATAAATTACCCCTGATGAGGAAGTCAAAACTGGCTTCGAAACATGTTGGTCCCTAGTATTATAAAAAGACGGAGATACGTATCAATTGAATACCGTTGCATCAAAAACGATACCTTCACATTTAGTGCGATTGCTGCACAATTAAAAAAAAATGATACTTACCTATAATAATAATCATTGTTTTTTAATGCATTTATCACATAAATGTATTAAACTACTTTATTTTCATTTAGATATTTGATTTTCAAAATCCAAAGGTACAGAATAATGTCACATTAATTATGTGCATTATAGAATAGAGAGAAACTCAAATTCTTCAATGTACAATTTAATTGAATCAAATCAGATGCATTCTACAGTCTTCAAACTTTTATTTAACCGGCTATGAAAGTGCTGAAAAAATGGTTATATTTTACTTGTTTTTAAAACACAATTTTCCTTCATTATTTTCCAATAAAGTTACTTTTGCAGTTTAAAGACCGTTGAATACATCTTATTTAATTCAATTCAATTTTGCATTGAAGAATTTAAGTTTCTCTCTATTCTATAATGAACATAAATGTGGCATTTTTCTGTACCTTTGCATTTTATGAATTAAATTTCTGAATAAAAATGAAATAATTCATTAAATTTATGTGATAAAAAATTGGAAAAACATTGAATATTAATTAGTATTTATGTATCAAAATTTTTTAAAATTTGGCCGCATCGTATTTCGACAAAATAACATGAAATGACCTCTATTTAGCTTGTAATAAAATTAATTATACAATTTTTCTGAACATTACTTGGAAAATTAATTATACAATTTTTCTAAACATTACTTGGAAAATTAATTATAGCAACTGTACCTGGGTATTCAACCCCGAATCCAGCAATAGAATTCCGTCTAATTTTTTGTGTGAACAGCAGCCGCTTTTAGTCACTTTTTGCATTTTTTTCAAGTACATTAGTCTGTGGCAGGCCTGTACATATGTGTAGATTGTACATATCACTGGAAAAGGGATGAAGGCTCTTTCGACAAATGAGTCGGGCGTGGCTTCTCCCTAAAGTGTTCTTCATAATTAATTACGATGCAAATTATCACATTTGTTGAGTCATTTTTAATGTAACGATTTTTTGAAGTGAAACGAAAATTACAAAGAAAAATATAAAAGATGTGAATTAAGGTGGGTCGAAAATAAAAAATTCTGGAATCCGTAATCGATACAAGACAAAAAAGTAGCGTATCGGAATCCTAAACAAGTATAATCAGGGCTGCTACGCAGTCACTTAAGTCATTTTTAGTCACTTTTTTTCTCAAATCACTTCTTAGTCACTTTTTCAAACGAAAAGATCACTTTAGTCACTTTTCGTTCAATAAATTAAAACAGAGAACGCAAGGGCTAACCACTATTGAATTCAGGTCTACACCTATTTCTGCATATCAATAATCTATTTAAATTCAACCTGAATTCTTTGGAACACCTTTGAAATCCACTGAAATTCAATTTTTTGGGGATTTTCAATTTTTTTTTTTAAATTCACCTTAAAAACTTTTAAATGCAGCTAGAATCCTCGTGGATTTTATCAGATTCATATTCACTGATTCTATTCGCTCCCATTTATCTGAATTCAGAGGATTTTTTTTTGTTCTAAAAATCTTGTTCTATTCACTTGAATTATTTTTAATTCATTTTGAATTCGTACAAATTTCATTGCATTCCCTTGAATTTTTCTAAATTGACTCCAATTTTATTGAAATCAATGGAATATTTGAATTTTTTTAATTCATTCAGAATTCACCCTGAATTCATTCGATTTCACTTGAATTCTTCTAAATTCACCTTATTTTACTCAAACCAATGAATTTTTTAATTAATTTTTTTTTATTCAACCTAAAGTCTTCTAAACTCGCCCTGAATTCTTAATCATTTCATTAAATTTTTTTAAATTTTCTTGAACTTATCTAAATTCGTTCAAAATTTAAAGAATTCGATGCATTTTTCAAATGGTTTTGAAATGCTTCCATTTCGCTTGCATTTTTCGAAAATTCACCTTCAATTTTTCATAAATTTCATCAAATTCTTCTGATTTTCCTGAAATCCCTCTAAATCCACTCATTCTACTCCCTCCCACTTATCTAAATTTGATGGATTTTTTTTT
This sequence comes from Melikaiella ostensackeni, assembly GCA_032362435.1. NCBI lineage: Eukaryota > Metazoa > Arthropoda > Insecta > Hymenoptera > Cynipidae > Melikaiella > Melikaiella ostensackeni. The sequence goes on from JAUMHM010059092.1 coordinate 9,976, forward strand.
AATTTGAGTGAATTTTTTCCATTCACTTGAATTATTTTTAATTCACCCTGAAATATTTTTAATAAACCTTGAATTCGTATGAATTTCATCGAATTTTCTGGAATTCCCTTGAATTCTTCTAAATTCGCTCTAATTTTACTGAAATTGGTAGATTTTCAATTTTTTCAATTCGTTTGGAATCCACCCACAATTCTCATTAATTTATCCTAAACTCAATTAAATTCTTTCGAATGCCCTTGAATTTTTGTACATTCACTCCAAATTCAATGAATTCAATGAATTTTTGAAGTATTCTTGAATGGTTTTCAATTCACTTAAATTTTTTTTTTAAATTCTCTTTGAATTTCGATCAGATTCATTGAGTTCTCCTGAAATCTCTTAAATTCTTCTAAATTCACTCAAATATTATCCAATTCGTTAGCTTTTTATTATATTAAATTTTTTTTTTCAATGCACTTAAGTTCTGTTGAATTCGCCCTGAATTCTGTTCATTTCCATTTTATTCAATTGGATGGACATTTTTTGATTTCAAAAATTTTGTTCAATCCACTCAAACTCATATAAATTTCGACAAAGTTACTTAAATTTGCCTGAATTCTTCTGAATTCACTCTAATTTGACTGAAATCAATGGAATTTATATATTTTTCAGTTGATTTGAATCCTTTTGAATTTAACTTGAATTGTTTTGAATTAATTCTGAATTCTTATAAATTTCCTTAAATTTTTCTAAATTCTCTCCAAATTGAATGAACTCAATGAACTTTTTTAATAGTTTTGAATCGTTTTACGTTCACTTGAATTTCTATGAATTTCATGGAATTCTTCTCATTTTACTTAAATTCCTCTGAATTCACTAATTCTATTCATTCCCACTTATTTTTTTTATGGATTTTAATGGAATTTTCTTGAATTTTAAAAAATTTGTTCCATTCACTTGGATTATTCTACATTCACCTTGAATTCTTTTGAATTCCCTTAATTTTTGGAAAAATGACTCTAAATTTAATAAATTCAATGAATTTTCAAAATATTTTTGAAGTATTCATGTTCACTTCAATTTTTTCAGAATTCATCTTAAATTTTTATCAATTTTATTGAATTCTTCTCATGTTTTGCATTAACACTATTGTTCTTCTAGGTGTAACGTTGTTTTTGTGCGTGAAAGAAAAATTTACAATGGTCAGGGAAAATGAAAAATAAGTCAGGGAATTTCGAAATTTGGATTTTGTAGCAACCCTGATTTAATTCACTGGTTCTATATTTTTATTTTCAGAATTTTTTTTAATACGCTTAAATTGTTCTAAATTTGCCTTGAATTCGGTTGAATTCTGTTCACTTCAATTCTTTTTTCAATTCAATGAAAATTTCTTCAATTTTAAGTATTTTGTTCATTTCACTCAAGTTCTTATGAGTTTCGTCAAAGTCTCTTAAATTCTTCAAAATTCACTTTAATTTTACTAAAATCGATGGAAATTTTTGGATTTTTCCAATTCATTTGAGTCGTTTTGAATTAATTCTGGATTCCTATGAATTTATCCTGAAATCGTTAAAATTCACCTGGAATTCTTATAAATTTCATCGAATTCTTTTGAATTCAAAAGAACATTAATTCACATTATTAATGCACATCAGTCTCTTTCAGGCGCTTCTTGGGTCAGAAATTAGTAACTTTTGGTTAATTTTTGGTTCATAAAGGTCACTTTTTGTTTGCAGAGTTTTTAAATTTTCTTGAGTTTCATTTTTTTTACATTCCTGAAGGACAAAAATGTCTTTTCGATTTTTTTCAGATTTTAGTCAACCATTTTCTAAAAGATAATTCATATTTAAGTCACCCATGTTTTCGGAAAAATTCTTAGCACCTGTGTAAATGGAGGAAGAATATTTCCGGGTTCTTTGAAACTTCCCAGTGACAAAAATGCACTAGACAAAATATCGCCAAGTCTCAGGAATCGAAATTGCAAATACAGCGAATTTTAAAAATTCCGATTTTGGTATTTGATGAAATTATCTTTATAACTTTTCTTTTAAAATTTTTTCCTAAGTATATGTAGGCTTTTCTAGTAAAGCAATACACTAGAAAAAAATTCGACAAGACCCAGGAAACAAAATTAGAAATACACTTCATTTTGAAAATGCTATTTCCAATTTTGATTCCTGGGCCTTGTCGATGTTATACTTGCGTATTTCTATTCTTCAAACATCCACACGCTCGAAAAATTTCAAAACCACAAGTTATAAAGATAATTTCTTTAAATGCCAAAATCAGGATTTAAAAAATTCGTTGTATTACCATTTTCGATTGCGAAGTCTTGTTCAATTTTTTTCTGAAGTATTTTTATGCTGCAAATGCCCAAATATGCTCAGAATTTTCTTTAAACCAGAAGTTATAAAGATAATTTCATTGAATACCAAAATTGGATTTTTAAAAATTTGCTGCATTTTCAATTTCGATTCCTGAGTCTTGGCGACTTTTTTCTGGTGTATTTCCATGCTAAAAAAGCCTCAGGAAAATGAGGAAATTTGATTTTATAGATCACTATGATCGAAACTGTTCTTTTATTCCGATTTTCGTCAGAGTTGGCTCAAATTTAAGCTCTTGGAATGTAGATATGCAATAAAGAATATAATGTGCTATTTCACGTTTTTCGTTTTTTGAAAACAGGGGCTGAAAAAATAAGAAGAATAAGCAAGTTCGGTTTTTTATACCACCATGCTGGAAGCTTTTCGCTTAGTCCGATTTTATACGAAGACGGCTAAAACCAAAGCTCTTGGCACGTAGAATTGCGATAGGAAATAAAATTTTCTATGTTATGGTGTTGCTTTTTTGTTATCAGTGGTTAAAAACTAAGAAAATTTTGGAAATTTGGAAATATCGTTTTTAGACCACTATGCTGGAAGCTTTTCGTGTAGACCGATTTTTTTCAGAAATGGCTTAAATTGGAGCCCTTGACTTGCAAATATGCAATAAAAAATAAAATTTGCTTTGTTACATTCTTTGTTCTTTGAAAACAGTATATAAAATGTATTATTTAAAAGATACACGTTTGCCTACGAAACCCTTCTTGATGGACGCTTGCCGCCCGCTTCAGGAACTGATTTTTATTTTACAAATTCTTTGATAATTCTGGAATATTCCTGAATTTTCCAGATTATTCCGGAATTTTTTAGAAAATGCTAGAACCTTTTGGAATAGATCCTACAAAGTTCTTAAATAATATGGAATCTTGAGGAATGTTCTGGAATTTTCTAGAATGGTTAAGAATCTGATTCGAAATTCTTTACTTCTAACATTCACTACAAGTTCCAGATTGTTTCAGACTTTTTTAGTACATTCCGGAAGTTTTTTAATGTTCTGAAATGTTCAACATTATTGAAATATTCTTATATTTTCTGAAATTCTTTGATGTTCTTGAAGAATATGGAATCATGTGTATTATTTTCGAATTTTCTAGAAAGTTCTCAAGCGTTTTGGAATGTCCTGGAGCAGATTGATTAGCCTGTAATCTTCTTGACGAATATGCAATAGTTTGGAAATCTCTTAAGTGGTTTAAAATTTTGTTGAGCACGCTGAGAATGTCCTAGATTTATCTAGACTAATCTGATGTCTTCCGGATGGTCCTCGAATATTGTGGAATAGTCTGTAATTTTTCATAATGTTCCGAAATTTTCTTGAATATTTAAAAATATTCTGAAGAGTTTTGGAATACCCTGGCATAGAATATTCTACAATGTGAAAGAAGGTTGCATGAACCTTTCTCGAATCGATCGTTGACACTGTTTACTGTTTACATACCTCAAGCTCTTAGTATCCTAAGATCAGTTTCGTGTAGTTAATGGTAGTGGGCTTTCATCTTTCCTGAATTTTTGAGACTAACATTGTCACCCTACTCAATCTTGATGTAATCTGATCAAAGAGATCAATTATTGACGATAGTTTCGTGCACCTCCACACTACGATTGAGTTACTTGAAACCCTTGTCTTCCCTATCCAAGACCTTTCATTTCATTGTACGTAGGTACATTATACGGGTACGGATTTTATGACAGTGGATTTCACAGCAAAATCAATAGCCCCGAGCAGTATCGTTAAAGTCACTGACAAACCTTTTACGAGTATGTCTTCAACCTTCACGATCCTTTTTTTTTGCTTCTATGGACAACAAGATGGGTTGATGAACTCTAACTACTATTAGAAAGTTTTAATACAGAAGGAAAGAATTTAAAAATTGCAATTGAATTCATGTATTTTTTTTTAATAAGAGAGTTCTGCCAATACCAAAACCAAGTTCGAATTGGCAATGTTAACAAAAGTTTACCGCCCTTAATCTGTGAACTTCGATCCCTGACATGACCCTGTGACTATTGCCACATGACATTTCATCTCTGACCCTTCACCACTAATCTTTGATTTTATCTTATTATTATTATTATAAAAAGATTATATCTCAGACTTAAGGTGGTTACAGCCCAATATGTCAAACGCACTTTTTGAGTTGGATATTTGTACCCAGCTGAATATATTGCACGGGGCTATCCCGGTTTATGTCATCAAACACGGACGCATTTTTGGTAATGCAATCAAGTGATCTGATGAGAGTGATATGCATAATTTGACATATTGGATAGTCTGGTATAATTTTT
>JAUMHM010059102.1:0-14617 GCA_032362435.1 Melikaiella ostensackeni
CACTAATAGCAATAGAGTGAGTACGAAATTTGTTTATCTTGACAAGACAGCTCACTGTGACAACTATCGTCATGATGTATATATATATATAAATACCTGAGAATAAGTTTAATGTTTGTTACATGCCTGATGGTCAAACTATTTAGAATATGAGTAAAAATTTTCAGTATCTGATTTTGAAACTGATAAGAAGAACAATACGAACAGACATTTGCATATAAGTTATTATCTTTACCTTCTTTAGACTGTCTTATTCCTTTGATATATGACCCACCAAAAATCACATTTGTAACCTTTTTTCACACTTCTTTGTCACTCTGTTACACCAAATGGAAATTATTGAAAGGAATAAACAAAACGTATCACCGAATAATTATGTTTACGTATCTTGAAAATTTTCATTATTCAGCATTCAGTTGTAGTTAGTTTGAAATAAATTAAGATCATCAAATCTTGACTTCTTGAGCTTCAATAACAGTCCATTTTGAGATTTTCTAAAATGTCTCCACATTATGCATACACGTATTTCCTGTCGGTAGTTCCCACTTCAATCTTTAGGTCATTTGGTCACTTCCGTTTAGTTTTCTACAAATAACGAGCACGTGAGTGGAGCGAGTGTCTGTGTGAGATCTTTAATTGGCTTTTAATTAAGCCTACAGCATCCCGGGACGGAAGTTCGATGCGCGGTTTGCTCCCGGAAATAGCAAGTCACTAATTGTAGGAAATGGTTGCTGCAAGACTGAGAAAAGAGAGCCAATAAGAGAAGCGAAGTAGCACTCGCGTAATCTTTAGTGACAAGCTCACGGCACCGCTGCGTTACCGCTGACCTGGGTGCTCGTTGGCATCATCTCTACTCTACTAATGAAGAGCTTCCGGTTTGGATCATCATGGGACGATACGTCACTCAGCCTAGAGAAGCGATTCGCTTAGATTTTACCAGTGAGTTTCTTTACGTTCGGTACGGGCAGAACGAAAAGAAGAAAGACACTAATGGGTGGTATGGGGACCTACAGAACTTAAGAGTTGTGTTTTGTAACTAAATAATGAAGAGTAACCAGCAAAATCGTCTAATTTAGTATTTGATGCAGAATAAAAAATAAGCTAAAAAAATCGAAATCGAGGTTTGGGTGAGCCGGAAATTTTTTTCTTCTCACTTTTTGTGCTCAAGGTTTATATCCTACCAGACTCAAAAATAACTTCACGCCAAATATGAGCTCAATGGGAGTATTATGAGTGGTGAGACAAACTGATTTTGTTATTTTTCGACCAGGGATGACTAACTGATAGTTCCGTGACTCGGTTTTTTTCTCCTTCTCCGGACGCTTCTCCGTGCTTTCTCCTCGCATGCTCGTTCGCTTGGCTCGTTCTCTACCGAAGGAGATAAGAGAAGGGGATAGACGAATGACAGATTTTGGCACATTGTTTCTGCGTTGGCCATCCCTGTTTTTAACAAATGCTCATGAATTGATTCCCAGCTAACACAATTAGGGCCGCTTTCACAAACAGTGATTCAATACGCAATTAACTAATCATGATTATTTTTTAATGAATGGCTTAACCGGTGTTAACTTACAATGCGTTCCATCTAGTTCTCTCACCAAATTTTAATCCCATATTAGTTAACCGTATTCCTTTTCAGTAATAATTTGATTTTCTATGCACACGGCGATTCTGATAGGCGGAGACAAAAAGGCCGTTTAAGTTGCTTGCGTGCGTACGATGCGAACTGAGAGGCCTTTAATTCTTTACCAAATTATCAACCAAGTGACAACCAGGATTATTTTCTGTCAAGTAAATGCTACATAATTTTGCGTAGATGTTATAGATTGGAATAATGTTCAAATATTCGATCACTATTTCAGTTTGCACACTAATCATGTAAAAGGACTACTAACGATCAATTAAAGATGCTCTTAAGTAGCTGATGCATATATAAAAAAACATGTAGAAAGGAAGCTTTAAAATGCGCAATGCGAGGTTAAATTTGCTAAATATTAATTTTTAGCACTACAAAATAAATTTATGCTATTGAGTTCTTATTTCGCTGAAATTATTTTACATACATTTATTCTAAAAACGAATGATCTCTTTCAAAGATGTAAAAGAAACAGTAGGTAAGAAAGTGAGATTAGGAACAAGATTTGCACTTTATCCCCTTTATGGACAATTCATAGTTTCTATCATCAGCATATTGAAAAAAAAGCTTAGATGATAAAAATTATCATATAAAAATGATGTAGGCTCACTACGAAGATGCTCCGAATCAGGGGCGGCGGAACTGTATCACGCCATGTATGGAGTTTACGTGACACAGCTAGAAGGGGGCGGGGAGGGGAGGGATAGAGAAAGAGAGGGGGGGGGAGTTTACATCCGAAAAATTAACAGGATTACTGGGATGAAGATTAGTAACTAAGTTAAGTCATTTATTGACATTTACAAACAATTTATAATTTAATTATTTAGACTTTCGCAAAGACCCTATCTAAATCCCATGTATGGAAATCCATAAAAGGAATTTTCCCATGTAGGGAATTCCATACCTGGAATTTTCCCATGTATGGAGTTCTCCATACATACCATAGTAGTTTCGTCGCCGTTGCTCCGAATGTTCAAATGCAAACTTTGCTTTTGAGGTTGTGTTCTGCTTACCAGCGTTAATCGACAATTAACTCCGTTAACCGGTCAGAATCGACCGGTTGAGTTAAACGGTGATTAAGTCTCTTTAATCATACTTTAGAAGATGGTGGATCGCAAGGTACTGATTAAATTATGCTGATCGAATCAATCAGTTAATCAGCTAATCGGCCCTTTCTCTAGCCTGAGTAATAACACACAGGTAACAATACTCCGGAAACTTGTCACGTATAGTTCCCTAGCGGTCACCTAGTGACAATGTATTTTCCACTCAACGTAACAACGTTCTCTCTACCGTAACAACTAGCGGTGATGTCGTGATGCGACATCCGGCTGCAGCCATCATAACTACAGACCAACTCTGACCAATGTTACCGGAATGTAAGCATTTTCAGGCCGCAAATGTAACCCGCTACACTCGTAACTGAAACACTGCCCGTTATTACTTACTGAGAAAGTAACATACTAGTAAAGATCTGAATCATAACATGTACATGTAGTCGCTGACGGAGCATGCAGGACAGTACCAAATTAAAGTTAGGTGGGTTAGCATTACGTTATAGGTTATACCATGAGCGTTCAAGGCGAATCAAATATTTGATGTTATCTTTAGTCATTTGTGATGATTATTGTATCTACTATCATGAGGATATTCATAATACAAGACCTGTGTATCATCTTTTAGTAGAATGTCAATGTTTCCCAGCAACCATTAATATTAGTTTATTATTCGAAATATTGTTGGTTTTAGAATTGAACTGTAACCTATTTTTATTAATCATATGATTCTCTAACAAATAATGCACTACTAAATAATTGATGTTATGAGCTGACATAGATTTAGATAATTCCTAGGCATTAACGCGTTCAAAGATTATTTTCATTGATCTTCTCAAGTTTGGGAGAACTTTGAACTTTAAAAAATGAAATATATTTGTACTCTTTATTTACAGAATTTTTACATCCAGTTGTTTTAACATATAAAAGAAATCATCCTATGAAATTTTCCTTAGATTTTACATTACTTTAACGTTACTTGAAAACAAACTTTGAAATAAAAATTTCTTAGTTTTTATACAGTAATGCGCTTTGAGATAGGCCCAAAATTATTTATGTTTTTGTGGGGTATATTACTGAACTAGAAACTGAAAAAAATCATGCACTAAAATCAGTAGCCAAATCTGACAATTCTTGTTGGCAACGTGCAGATTATTAAACATTGAATAAATGGATAACGAATGAAGGAAAATAAAAAAGGGGTTTGACACACAAACACTCACAAGTGAAAACACCAGTTTATGATAGATATAACGCTTAAGTTTACTCAATATATGGGATATACACTTCATTCGGGGGTAATCGGTATTGAGTGAGAGAAAAACTTTAGATTGGCAATGAAAAAGAATGAATAACTTTGACGATAGACTTTATACGCTCCGATGGTCAATCTATGACTGACGTATCTAATGACGAGTATGACAGTCCTCCAAGTCCTTGGAGTTTTAACCCTGGAATCTATTTGTTATCTGTTCACAAATTCCCTTGACGTCTTTAAGTTAAACTTATACATTTATTCTGAATATAGTCGTTGCATATCCAAAAATTTTCAGCGTTTTTGTATGACAGTGTTGTTATTTTATGCCAAGTGCGTCTGACGTGATGGGCGTTACCTTGCGCCATGAATGTTCAATGTCAAGGGACAGGTTAACATTTTGAATTATCACGAATTTTGATAATTCTCTGGGTTATGATACATTGAATATTCATTTTAATAATTTTAAAAAAAATCAGGACAACTTAAAAAATAAGAAAGTGGAAATTACATTTTGTTTTTTAATTTTTCTTTTTCTGTTTTTATGATCGTACAATAAAATTCTAATACGTAATTTCAAGTAGATTTAGTTGATCTAAAAATATTTTTAAAAACAAATAAGAAAATTCAAACTTTGTAGTTTTCTTGTCTCAAGATGGCATTTTTTGTTTTTCAGTCTGCTTTTAACATATTATCAGCTTCGGTTTATTTATATTATCAGTAAATATTGATAGCTTCTCTTTATTATATTATTTGATATTAATGTTTTTTTAAAGTAACTAAAATCAACTTTCTGAGATCAAAGTAAAAAAAAACTTTTTCTCACATATATGCGGTAAACATGAACTTTTAAAAGGTTTGAAAATTTTACCCTAAGGCTCAATCCATTCAATTGCGCTTTAGCGTAAAAATGTCAAACATTTGAAAAATTAACGTTTACCGCATATATGTAAGAAATAGTTTTTGCTTTATGCCTTTAGTTTCAGAAAATTGATTATAATTCTTGAAAAATAATAACATTAATATCAAATAATACAGTTTAGTGAAGCTATGAACATTTACTGATTATGTAAATAAACCGAAGCTGATAATATGTCAAAAGCAGACTCAGTCACAAAAAATGCCATCCTGAGAGGAGAGGATTACAAAGTTTGAATTTTCTCATTTATTTTTGAAAATTTTTTAAAATCATGTGATTCTACTTGAAATTATGTATTAGAATTTTATTGTACGATTATAAAAACAGGAAAAGAAAAATTAGAAAAGAAAATGTAGTTTCCATTTTCTTATTCTTTTGATTCGTCCTAACTTTTTTCAAAAATCATTATTATGATTGTTCAATGTATTATAGCTTAGAGAATTATCAAAATTTGTGATGACTCATAATATCAACCTGTCACTTGACCTTGAACGCTCATGGCGCAAGGTAACGCCAATCACGCCAGACACACTTGACATATTCATTAGTGTTTAACAATCTGCACATTGCCAACAAGAATTGTCAGTTTTGGCTTCTAATTTGAGTGCATGATTTTTTTCAGTTTCTAGTACAATAAGTTACTCCTCAAACACATAAACCTTAAAAAATGTATATAATTGTGGGCTCATCTCAGTGTACATCTTTACCGTATAAAAACTAAGAAATCTGAATTTCAAAGTTTGCTTTCAAGTACTCTTAAAGTAATGTAAATTCTGCGAAAAATTTCATGGTATAATTTTTTATATGTCAAAAAAGCTGGATGTGAAAATTCTTTCAAAAAAGAGTACAAAAATATTTCATTTCTAAAAGATCAAAGTTGTTTCAAACTTCAAAAACTCAATAAAAACAATCTTTGGATGCGTTAAAGTCTAGGCGATTATCTACATCTATGTTAATTCATTCCATCAAATATAAAGAAATGCATTATTTGTTAGAGAATCATCTGATTCTTCAAATAGGTTGCAGTTCAATTCTTAAACCAAAAGTATTTCGAATAACGAATAATATTAATGGTTGCTGGGACATTGACTTTCTATTAAAAGATGATACACAGATTTCTTTGATAAATATCTTCATGACAGTAGATACAATAATCATCACAAATGACTAAAGATAACATCAAATATTCGTAGAGTCCACCAAGAAACTGAACTTTCACGGAACGAAAACAAAGTCTATAGCTTAATGTCTCTGTTTTTTGATTATGAAAGAGAAATCTTTAAAAACATAACCTCTGATAAAGTCCTTTCGTATAATATTATATCACATAAAAAGTCTTTGAAAAAGAAAAAATGTGTATCTAAAAATCTGTGTAATAGGCTCATTAGAGACAGTTCTGTAAACAAGTGAAAAGAGAGGGAGAAAAAAAAATAGACAACCAGTTGTCTTATTATCTCTCCGTCTTTTTTATACTACGAAGATCCAACAAGTTTCGAGGTCATTTAGACCTCCTCTTCAGGAAAATTTTATAGGAAACTAAGGTAATATATTTTGGTCTGACATTCATTTTTATTTTTATTTTAAGATTACTATCAATTTTATAAAGGATTTCATCTTTTTTCAGAAAATACTATCTTTCTCAACTCTCTTGGAAAACTTTGTACATGCTTTACATCTTAGTTGACTAATTAAATGAAGATATTTTATTTCTTATAGGAATCTGGTGAAACTATCAAAGTCATAGAATTTTCTACTGTTTTTTGTATTCATGCAGTTTAAAACTTAGTCTGTTGTTTATGTCATAAATCTTTATCGGGAAAAATCCGTGAGCTTTGCAATTTCATTAGGAAATTTTTCTGTGACTCAGTTTGATTTAACTGATCCCCAATTTCTTTCAATAAAATTCATCATGAATATAAGCGGAATTATAAAAAATACTTTTTTGATATCCTTAGCTTGTAATTTGTTTTTGTCTAATAATACATTGTACTTGATCCTTTTCATCTTGATCTTTAGTAAGAATTCACCTTGAACGCTCGTGGTATAACGTAACGACAACCCAGCTAACCTTTTACTGTCCTGCATGCTTCGTCAGTGATAATAAGCTTAGTACGACGTTTCGGAACAGTTTCTCCTCTCTTATCGGGTCTGTTATAAATCTTAGAATTAGAAGTGGTCAAATATTGGAGTAAGACATCGAAGATTTTGTTCTGTTAGTCATGTGCTGTTTATGAAGTTTTCAGATACCATGAGAGAGAGGAGCGTTCCTACACTCTTGCTTCCACAAAATTTAATATTTTGATAGTTTTTCAAATTTTGTTTGCTATCATAGTATGTTAATAGATAAAGGAACACACATTTCTAACAATGTATCAAAAATCCGCATAATTAAAACAATTTCCTGCATGGATTAAATAAAATGAACACTAACATGGCTCCAGAGAAAGTTAACATAATAAAAAGTCACGTCCCCCATACTTCAAAGGAAGGAGCAGGTATATTTTTGTATCTCATTCCGTTCACGGAATGCATTATATCTATTCCAATTCTAAACATCCGAAGAAAAATTTTAAATATCTGAAATCGTCAAAACCTGTATTTTCTGAATTTCTAGCCTTCGCAACGGTAATTTCGAAATTGAAAAAAAATTCCGCTCCATTCGAACAGCTTGAATTGCCGTTCCCATCGAGTATGGTAAAAATATACTGACTGCTTGGCACTCTTTGTTCTTCTTTTATGACTATTATTGTACGCCTATTTTTCCCGGACGAAAATTAGATTACCATACTCATTGGTAACGATTATACTACATTCATGGATAAATCTGCCGAACTATTTGCGTAAGAATTTTCTTATTTGTCACTTATACCAACAAACCCATATAATATGGTAAAAGTTCTCACAAACGTTTTCTCCATCTGATTCGTGGCATCTTCAGCAAGTGCTTTAAAAAGTAAATCGCTGGAAAATGCCCAGAACCCGCAAGTGTATGAGTAACTGTTGTCAAATATTAACCATGGGCACATCACCCAAGGCCAGGCGGAACAATGGAGGATCAGAATCTCATGAAAATCTTGAGAAAAATTAAAAAAGATATGGCAACCAAAGAGGATACAAAGGCTATTAAATTAAAAAATAAGAAACTACAAAGTAACATGACACAAATCAAAAAGAAGTTTAATGAGAAATACACGGAGGCTGTAGGAACGGTAGAGTAGGTTACGCAAAAAATTAATTCAAAGAGTAAACCTGCCAGAACGATTAATATCCTAATCTTCAAAGGCGAATAAAATCTAAGTAAGAGAGAAAATATTTACAATATGTTTAATGACATCTTCAAGAGAACAGGTGTGGCAGTACACGAATACTGCGTGGAAGTTGCATACTGCTTCGGAAAAGATCCCCCGAAATGGACCTATCGTAATTCGTTTCATGGCACCAAGGTGGTAGGCGTTATTACTCCAAAAATTGGAAGAATTTTCAGCTGCAGGCCTGGCTATCTCAAACGACTGCACCAGGAAGGAGTGAGAAGAGCTTTAATAATTAGTCATGTACCGCAAAAAATTAAGCATTGGAGAAGAAAGGAACATCAAAATCCAACGAAACAAGTTGGTCATGGATATAAAATTTTAATCGCTCGAGGAGCTACGTATGAATGGGACAATACATTGGGACAATACTTGAAAAGGAAACAGGAACGTCATCTTCGAGGTCCACCCACAAAACGTCCACTTCAACTTGCAAATGAACAGAAAGCCTCTTCAATAACAAAATTTGTCACGAGTTCACGCAGACAGGAAACTCATCTCAGTAAAAAAATAGCAACAAATCGGAAGATATCGCCCATGGACGAATATCGATTCGAGGTCAGACGTTCCACCTGTCAATACACAATCAACGAAGATCTTGTGGTCTAGTAGTATGGTAAATAAATTTGACAATATTTCTCTCTTGTTTTGGAATGTTAACGGTTTTCGCAGCATATCAGGTATTGCACTTAGTAGCTCATATTATGCGTCAGCGAAACCTGGCTGTCTCATTTCCCATTGCTATTACCTAGTTGGTTAAATTAATATCAAGTTATTTATGATAATGCGATTAGAGATCATCTATCAGTAAGCGCAAAGGATGGGTTAGCTGTGACATTCAAAGAAATGTTTTATAAATCCCATAAGCGGTGATACCATACAATGTAACGGGCCAACTCCCTATAGTCTAGATTTTCCGGACTATGGCCGGCCAAAGTCCAGAACTGGACACAGTTTTTGAAAAAGAAAATCATTTCGTGGGATCGTAATTTACTTATCGACTAACGTCTATGAAGTTATCGGCTTATGTGAATATTGTAAATATTATAATTTAAAAAGTTGGAAAACTACATAACACTATTTATTCGGTACCAGTAGGAGGGGGTGGCGTATTTCAAAACTCCGTGGTCCCTAAAATCGTATGTAGATGCTCGTGATGAATTCTGGGTAATTTTTCGTAATGAGCACTGTCTATTCATTTTATTTACTTGACTCCAAACGAAAATTGTTGGTACAGTGCATTTCAGACCTTTACTAAATGAAAATGTAATACTTTTATCTTTGAAAATGATACTAACGTAAACAGCCGAGTTAAATATAAATTGTCCAAATATGGTAGGAAGGGACCATAACGGTAATACAACCAAAATAGACTTTTTTCAAATTTCACCCATACTTGTATCCAAGGTAAAGTGGAATAAATTAGTAAGTATAGATTTCGCATCCTAGGGGCCGGCCACATTGAATTAGAAACATGGAATAAATCCATTTTAAATATTTGTCCCCCAATAATTATATTTGAAGGAAATTTAATTGATGTAAAATATCCAGTACTAGGTATGGACATATCATACGAAAAAATATGTGCAGTTTTAGGTAACTGTGAAAAAGCAAAGCAGCGGGCCAGGATGGAAATCCATACAAATCTTTTAAGAACCTACCATCTCATTGGCTATTGTACACGTATGTCCAACGCTTGTACGAGTATAATAAAATTTTAGACTCAGAAGTGATGCCTGACTCGTGGGTTGCTTTCCATGCTTTCTTGATCCACAAGAAGGGTAAAAGTCCAATCCGTTAAATTATAGATGCATTGCTTTAATAAACACCATTATAGAGATCTTCACTCAAATATTGAATAATCGGTTGAAATCACGAGCTGAGTAGACGGACAGCGTTCCAGAATTCCAGTCTGGCATTAGAGGGAAACGGATAGAAAATGTATTTGTGCTACGTTTAATGACACAAATTCACCAAGGACGGACTGGAAATTATTTGGTGATAAGTGAAATTTATTACGGTTTGTAAGAACCCCTGTGAGCAGGCATCAATAGCGGTTCGTAGAGGGAAGGGGATTTCCAGGTCGGTGGAGGTTACGAAGGGGACATTGTAGACGGATACATTGTGCGCCTTAAAATTCTCACTTTATATCAGCGATTTAGAAACTTTTTTCTGAGCGCACGGTCTCAGAGGAGTCTCACTCGACCACACCCACATCATCCTCCTAGCATATGAACAACATAGTGATTTTGGCCTACTCACCCTGCGACCTTCTAAGGAAAATAAACATATCACAGGAGTAATGTGTAGCAATACAGGTTAATTGTGAATCAAAACAAATCTATAATAGAAAGTTTCCAGAAGAGGGAATACAAAAAAACGCAATCCTTTTTTACAACAACACCCCGATAGAAGTTGTCAAGAAGTACATCTACCTGGAAAGCTCCTTATCCAATTCGGGAGTTTTTCAAGTTGCAGCAGACAAGGCAGTAGCCTATGCGAAAATAGCGACCGGAACGGCTATCATCCTACAACAATGTAAGTCAGATTCGTGGAATACACAGACCACACTATTTGATAGCATAGTTAGGAGCACTTTCGTATACGGTGCGGAGATTCGGGGTCTCCGATATCTGGACTCAATAGGAAAAGTACAAACATCTTTATACAAAAGATTCTTAGCATCACCAAGAAATACAACAATTTATGCAATCATAATAGAAGAAAGAAGAAATAATCTCCCACGCCCAATTTCAAAATCTATTTTAAATTGAACCGGAAAAGTAAACAATATTCCAGATGAAAGATACCCCAAACTCTGTTGCAATAGAATCTTTACGATAGCAAATCAAAGAGGTGATCTCCCACCGACGTACAATTGGGCCCATCAAATGGAGAGTCTAATTGAACAATTTTTATCTAAGATTCTCATTTTAGTCATCTTGATCAGTTCTAACAGAAGATTCTGTTTTACCGTTCCAAAACCAGAAATCTATCGCACCAACCCAATTGATTAATAAAATCTTAGAATCCCAGCGGAGTAGAAAGACGTTCCTTTTTTTGACAGGAAATTGTATTTAAGTTTGATTGAAGTGATCAACGTTCTGAAAATATTAACTCATTGGACATAAATACATTGATTAGCGAGAAAGATAGTATCTTCGACAAATGCGAATCCTAGTTGATATTCGCGGATTGATCGAGGTTGCAAAGTTGATCTAGTTGGAAGGTCTATCAATACTTGCCAACTCAAGAGGGTTTTCAAGGTTACCTTGATATAAGATTGCTAATTTCGCACACACATTTAATAGCAAAAATCAGATTCTTTCGAAACAGACGATACAGATTCATTTTCAAAACAAATAGACTTGTAATTGTTTCAACCCAAACTTGTTCTTGCTGTAACTTGAGAGCATAAGAATATTTATTTCACATCTCAGCTGTTTGTCCGGTATATTCTGGTTTGAGAAGAAGTATATTTGGATGCCTATGTCTGAAATTCAATCCAACGCAATCCTGGATAGACGATAGATAGATTTTCCGAGATAAAGAGACAATAATACAATACAATAATACTGTCGAGAATTCTCTAGCAATTTTATTATAGTTTCTTCAACACAAGCGAGAAAAACGCGAGTTTTCACACGTGTGAAGCGGGCCGGACGTTGCTGTTTTTCAATCAGGGGAAAGAGGAGAGAAAAAAGCTCGTAACAAGGGAAAAAGGACAAAACTTGCTGCCCATTCGCAAAGCGACAAGGTGAGTCCCTTGCGAACCGAATGCAGAGGGCGGTAATTCTTCGGTCGCTCTGTGTTCTTAAGAGGCATGAGTCTCTTGCCAGGAGGCATCATTAAATCTATTAAATTTTAAATTTACCTATCTCGCAGTCGCTAAACGTAATTGTAGCTTCAGTTTTAGTTTTTACCACGGATTCATCGGGAGCGGGCTTTATTTCTAGAACAGCACCTGCCTCCGGCGGAATCATGCCGTGGTTTATGAAACCGAATTTCACTTATATATACATACATTTTCATATATACATACTCTAATCAAAAATTTCTTCGATGCTTATCTTCCATTTGAAATCCATATATGAAAGGCAAAGTAATAAAAAATAAATTAGATTTCAGGTGTTATTTTTCCACAGAAAAGGACCACGCGAAAAATCAATAAGAAAGGCCTTTTGAATTGTTTTCGATCATTCTGCATGGAAGTATCTTTGAAAGACAGGCGTTTTCGACAATTTTTTAAATTATCAATATCTCAGAAATTATTCAACATTTTTTCAAGTGTCCATGGCTCATTTTGAAGGCTAAATTCTACACCTTTTGCTGAAATCATCTACACATTTGTTGGCTTACTTTTAGAGATTTGGTAAAGGGTTAAACGTGATAAAAAATAACCTTACAATTTTAGTGACGGGCTTTAATATTAAAAATGGTATTTAAAAGTCAAAGATTAAGTGATTTGGAATGAGATGTCAGAAAAATGATAAAATGTCGATTTACAAAATTCTATTATAGTTTATTGAGAAAGCAACTATTCCTCAAAGTGTTTGGGTTATTTTTCGTCACGTTTAGCCCATTTCCAAATCTGTAAAAATGTATTAAAAAGTGTGTAGATAATTTCAGTAAAAAGTGCAGAATTTAGCCCTTAAAATTAGCCCTAGAAACTTAAAATATTTTGAAAAATTTCGGAGATATTCTTTATTCAAAAAATTGGCGAAAAACTTTGGGGGTTGATTACGTAACTTTCTCACCCCATTTCCACTTCACTTTTACTGGCAATGTGAAGTGGAAGTGAAGTGAGATGTTACGTAATCGATTTCCCAACAGAATGATCGAAAACAATTCAGAGAGGGGTTATTCAACGTAGATATTTATAGCTTTCATGACACTCTCATTTTGAAAAAATTATAAATTGTATCAAATATATGAAACCTATTTGGAAATCTTGAAAATATCAATGTATCTAAACTTTCAGTCGGGAGTACGGAGGCAACTTTACTTGAGCCTATTATTAAATCAAATAGTCTAGGGCTAGATATATGTGACATAATAATATATTTGTACACTCAGCCTTGGATATTATGAAAAACGACATATTTCAAAAAAAACGCAGTGGGACCTTATCATATCTCAAGCAATCATTGGTTTGGGAATGTCACAGATCTGACTTTAAGCCAGTCACATAACCAACAGGAAGGCTCCATTACTACCCTGAGTGTATAATTTTACGTATTGTTTACTATTACGGAATTTTCCATAAGACTCACCTATTCACAGCTCGCTCAGGGCTAGTACTATGGAATTTTCCGTAATAGTAGCTCTAGTACTGTACTCGACCGGTTAATCTTACGAAAAATTCCATAATAATAGACAGTGCCATAATTTTTTAAATTCTTCATTGGAAATCTATAAAAATAGAAATGTGCAAACCGCGAACAATAAGACAACGTTCTGTTCGGGCTTGTGACTGTCTTGAAGTACTCAAATGCACTAATAAGCACTTTAACAATGTGAATTTGTAAAACTTCGAGCTAAGTCGGAACTTGGCTTGAAGCTTCGAGTTTTTTGTACAACCCTAACATTTATAAAACATAACGCTTGTCGTTCTCGTCTTCTTATGAGACTCGTGAAAAATACATAACGGAGAGACGACCTACTTGTTTGAATAAAATTTGGTGGTTTCTACCGTGCGAGATGTACAATGCATTTTTTACACCTTTCAGAGTTATGAAAGAGCATGAAATTTATATTAAGCTACGAATATCTGATATAAATGAAGTTTGGATTGTGATTTGGAGTAAACACATTGAATACTCATTAGTCCTGGATAGCAGGTCACTTTATTAACATTCGTAGATATTGCACGAATCATGAAATAAATAACGTTCAAATACCGAAAAATAAACGTATCAAGTTTCTATTTTCGTGTGGTGTAAAGTAGCTTGCTTTTTCCAAAACAAAGATATATGACGCGTTTATTGAGAAAATCACATGCTATACTATGTATCCTTGTAGCATTTAGTATGCACTAAATGACAGGTATACACTTTTACCACAGAATTTTTATGAAAAACGTGACTCGCAGTATGCCTATATATAGTAGAACAATATGTGTTACACTTGAACAAATTAGGGTGGAGCCGACGATTATTTTGCAATTTAAACTTTTTCCAATAGAAAAAAAATGTTGAGAAAATATATATTGCACCCGAGGCTTCATGTTCTTAGGATAGAAAAAACACGTACACCAAGTTTCATGCTTTTTGAAGAATTTGAGAAAAATTTAAGGGTATCGCTATGGAAGAACACTTAACAAAATTCTTAGCAAAATCAACGATGGCAATGTGCAAATGTCATTCGTTATTTTGACATGGAATGTGTCAACTGAAAAAGCTCACTTTTATGTAGACAGAAGTCATATCAGTTTCTCCAGGTTTT
>JAUMHM010059149.1:0-14615 GCA_032362435.1 Melikaiella ostensackeni
TGATGCACGATGGTCTCCTGATTCCGAATCTGTGTGGTACGTCTCTGGCATTTATGAGGTTTGCGAGATATTCACAATTATGTAAATTTCATTAATTCCCGATTATTACCTATGCATTTAATATTTTTCAAAATTTTCTTATGCATTTCGTTAGAGTAGATCAAAAGAAATAAAAGTTTTCTGAACATATTTGCGATCAGATGAATATTTATTGCAGAAAATAAACAAAAAGGAAAATTGATGGACAAAAATGTCTCCGTCAATATCTCATAAAATATTGTTTGAACGAGAATGCTTTTTTATAGATCCGAAAGTGCTGGTTGAAGTACACATTTTTTGTAATAAGTATTATCCCTGTAAAGTTAATAATTTTCAAGGAAACAGAGGTTTCATTTTAGGAAATTATAATGCGTTACAATTAAAAGTCGTTTTTCTTGAGGCAAATTTATTTTCGAATCAAAATATCTGTCAAAAACCATGTCTCACAGACTAACAAATACAAGTTGATATGATATTGTTTGTAAATTGTTCAAATTTCTATAATTAATCAGGATTGTTTAATTGGCTTACTTCAACTTGGCATAACTTTGTAGAAAAAAGGCCGAAATGTCTGAAAATTGGCACATCTATTCTTCAAGGTCATACTAAAATACTGGCATTGGTTGGGAATTGTTAAATAAACAAAGGCTCACATGCACGCGCCTTGTAAGTTAAGGTCTCTAACTCGGTTGCTATATACAGTAGAAAATCGTGACAAAGCTTAAACTTAAATGAATGATGAAATGTGACTTGAATGATGAAATATGATTCTGCCAAGATCATACCCACTGGCTTTAGGGACCATCCATAAATTACGTAAAAGCTTTTTTTTTTTGGGGGGGGGGGGGAGTGGGAGGGAAAATGTTACGATCTGTTAAATGAATCTTGCGATTCGTGCTCGGTGTTATATGTACTTCATGTACAAATTACTAAATTTCTTTTCGATTTCAAATGAAAGAGGAAATTTATTTACTTAAGGCTCTATCGGCCTTAAGGAATACATTCTCATCATGATATTCGCGCTCGATTTCCTGTGTTCACCGTATAATATATCCAAATAAATAGTTAAAAAGATGGTTAAAGAATTTCCTTGTTGATTTACGATTGGTCGTATAAAAAAATGTTTAGCGGCAATTTTATTTGACTTTAAAAAAACAAATTCAAATTTTTTGACTTTTTTTTCTTATTTTGCGTCGTTTGGCTCAAAAATTAAAATTAAAATATTCCAATATCATTTTCCATACTTCAGAAACAAACTATGCTTCCTGCTCAAAAATGTTCAGAGGAAAGCTTATAGGTTTTCGTAAAAGCAACAATTTTGATATTCAAAGAGTGATTAATCGCATTCTGGTCGCAATAGCATCACTAACAGCTATCTCTAGTCGATGATTAAGACAATGCCAAACGATCATGTTCGAGAACATTTTCTTCAGCATTGTCGACACGCCGCAATTTCTTCCAAGCATTACACTTGCTCCATCAAAGTTTTGTTCGAGGAAATTGTTTTCAGAGCCATATGATTTCAAGCAAGAGAGTAATGCGTTAACAATAGTTTCAGACTTCTGATTTTCAAGTTCAATGAGATATAAAATTATATTAGAAATTAATGTCTCAAGGATGACTACAACATGAACAATAAGAGCTGATTTCTTAAATATCGGAGTCGACTTATCTATCATTACTGACATCTTTCTCTCAAACTCTTACCTAGTTTCATATGAAATTCATTTGCTTTAAAATCAATAATTTCAGTCGAACTGTAACGACTGTGCAAAGTGGTCTCTAGATCTATATTATTTTTCATTTGCAATTTAATTAAATCCTGATGATCATCGTAAGGACGATTATTTTTTGCTATATAATACGCAGTATTCAAAATTTTGCATGGTGTTTCTACGGACCTTGCATGATTTTTTGACATCAAGGTTTCAAAAGGGTTGGGGTTGAAAAGGATGTCACATCTATGTGCATGATGAAACTGACGAAAATTCGAGATTTGTTGATGTAGATTTTCAAAAACCAAATTTGACATAAGCAAAAATAGCTTTATTGTAAAATATCGATCAAAAATTGCATTTTTACAATAGGTGAAAAATTACCGCGCCGAAATGGACACATTAGATGTTTTCCATATTCTCCGATATGAATATCTCTTGGCAAGGCAAACAGAAAAATCTAAGATTCACAAAGTATCTCGCATTGGTCCCGGGTATTTTTTAATATACTTAAATCCCTAAAATAACGATTTTGAAAATTGCTTAACAATGGTTATTGTGAGGTTTGAAAATTTGGTATGACTAAGATATTGGATTTTTTTCATTTTTTCCTTGTGAATGAATGTTTCATTTTCCTTGCCTTAGGTTTAATTTTAATATATATTTTGCCACTTAACCTTTTTTTATGTAAAATGAAATTGTAAGTTATCTCGAGTACATCTAACTCGATTATATAAAAATTTCACAATGTAGAAATAGAGTTTTTCTCCATTTTATAATGTAAATAAAATATTTTTTCATACTTTTGCACTTTGAAAATCAAAATTCGAAATAAAAATAAAATAATTCAATGAATTTATATGATAAATAAGCCCTAAAACCTGTATAATTATCGTACTTGAGCATCAAAATTAAAAAAATAGGCAGCAACAAACTTAGGTGAAATAAAATGGAATAAACTAAAAGCTGTCAATCGAATTTTTTACTTTTCGCTAAATTGTATATTGCTTAAAATTGCCAGACCGCCCTAAAGTGTAAATTTCTTATCGCATTATTCCTGAATGACATTGCCTTATTTTAAATTAGTATGAAATTGTATTCACTTACCTTAGAGTTTAGAAAGAGAAGTGCGCAGACTTCTGATAACACAAGCAAATTTGAAAGCACCACCTCACTCGAAGTTCAAGACAGAATTATGAAGAAAAGTGTTAAGTTGAGGAGCTTGCTCTTTGAGTCTTTGACCAAGTCTGTAATCAATTAATCATTCCCTACTTAACTGTCCCTTCCCACAGTAGGCACCCTTTGCTCATAAGCAGGGAAAATATAACTTTATTGTTGTCCTGCAGTGGGTTTCATTCTTTCTTGAAATTAAATTCTTAATATACTGTGCGGATGTTCAGGACACAATTCTAAAGAAATTAGGTTTTGGGCTGAAAAACTTCTTCCTCGCCTATTTTTATTGAACCATTAGCCTCTTTTCTGGTAAACTATCGCCAGGCTCGCGTTGATCTATCCTCTCCAGCAGGCTCTCTTTGTTCATAAACAGGGCAGTATGACGAAATTTAAGAAACTTTTTTTTTCAGCGTGCGCTTTAAAAATGAGAAACGAGATATGACAATTTTTTTATTTTTCAGCATACGCTTTGAAAATAAGATATTCAGAATCTGTAATTTTTTACAATTCCATAAATATACAATTTGGCTAAAAAAGATCAAATTTTGGCAAGTAATGATATTATTGCTCAAGTAAAACTGATCAAATTTTAAACTTCTCCAATCACCTTCACGATCCAGGAAATCCAGTAATAGTTTATTGCTTTCCGGAAATTTTAAATATTATACTGTATACTCCATCTATTGCCATACATATATTTTTATGGTGTTTTGTTGTTTTAAAGCTGGGTTTCGTCCTGTCCTAAAATTATTCGCAATATTGTGCAGATGGCTCTTTTAATACTAAATAGAAAAATTTTTCGTGTGATAAATAAGTGGCCTGGCACCGCCAGGCCCCGCCAGGCCACGACTACATCCCTGTGTGTGACATTTTAGTTTAATTTAAAAAATAACGAAAAGAAACGTTGCTAAACTTTCGTTACGTCTCTTTTCGTTTCTCACGCCAAAAATTTTGGGCGAAACACGAAACATAACCTTGACATATTTGGCCCCTGTAGATACATTATTTTGCGACACTTTTTTGCACTTAGCTTAGTTTCAAGCCAAACTTTTCTTAATTTAGAGAAACATTTAAAAATTATCAAAAAATGTCTCATAATTTCATTCGAATCTCGACTAGGGCGAGTCGCGGAATTCAAGTCAGTTCGAGCGCAGCTAGTGTTCGGATGGGTATTCGTTTGTGATATACGTCTGGGTCGTGCTTTCACTGCGTTGAACTAATATCAAGCGGGAGATTTGACGCCGAGGATGACTGTGTACACTCGATGATATCCAATGTCTACATTCAAACTCGACAGTCAGAAAACCAGCTGTAATCGGCAAGATGGTTTTCTGTCGTTTCTTTTTCCCTACCCGAAGGTCCCGGCAAAATCGAGTACGCGGGTTTATCACTTTATGTGATTAAATTCATACAGTGATTTTAAGCTCACCTTAGTAAAGTAAAATTTTCACATGCCCTCACACGGTGACTCAAATGATGATTTAGCAGTGAAGACCGTCACGGGCAGGCGGTCTCTGTTCTACCGGGGTTTTTAAAATAAAAGGGCATAGCACAATAGGGTTTACCGCAGTGCTAGGGGACTTAAATTAACCATTCCATCTATAATAATAATAATGATAATAAAAAATATATATATTATTATTGTATTATTTTATTATTATTATGTATATATATTATTATATAATATATATTATCTATATATAAAAATGTAAAAATCTGTTTGTGGGTACTCTTATAATTACCAAACCACTGCACGGAATGACGTAAAAATTTGTAAAATGGTTTATTATGAAACTCGGAAGGCTTACGAGTATGACATGGTCCGAATCACAAACTCATTGTCATTTTTGCAATAACAATGGGCAAAAGTCAATAATTTTCTCCATAAGAAATACATTGGGCTCGATATTGTCGCGATTCGGTACATATCGATTGCTATCGATGCTATCGATCCAGTGTCTTGATTATTTGCGTTGATCTGCTTCGTAAACGTAGTTAACCAAAACAAAGTAAAACACCGAACACAAAATTTGTTTTAAAGACACACCGGATGCAGTTTTATGATTTGCTGAGCAGAAAGTGTTGAGAAAATGAGAAAAATATTATCGTAAAAAGTGAGGTCAACAAAATTCAGCACTTTTAAATCGTAAGTACAAATTGATCCATTCTGCACGTCATACTATTTATGCAGTGAGTGACAGGCGCGTCTAATTTTGGCAAATGTTGACCGAAATGCATGGGAAAAAAGGCAAAATTAGACACAAAAATCGTTTTGAAGACCCACCGGATGCAGTTTAATGGTTTGCTGAGCCGAAAGTGTTTAGAAAATGGAAAAAAATATTATCGTAAATAGTGAGGTTAGGTTCCGATTTGTATTTGAGAAGTTCCAAATCGATATCGACGATAAATGCGTCCGTCACTGTTTTTTTTCTAACAATTTTACTTGAAAAATCGACCTTCCGCAAACAGATTTATATTTTTTTTCAAAAAATAGGCCATTTAAAGAACACAACACTTTTCGGTGATTTTTGAGAAAAGTGCTTATTGTAGACATTTACCTTAAAAACTATTTTTTTGATTATCTGCCTGTTTGGAATTTTTATTTCTTTCTCTGCTTTGGAAGTTTTTTTACAAGTTATGTTGGAATTTCACGACTGGTTTCAAATTTTTAAAAACTGGATTCGACGACTCGAGTAAAATTTTTATAATTAAATATAATTAAAAACAATTACCATTTTCTGAATTTTAGTTCATATTTCTGTTCTACCTTCTCAGAGTTTTTTCCAAGTTTAGTTCAAATTTCACTGTAGACTTCGCATTTTTCAAAACCAAACTCTATGACTTGAGTACGAGTTTTATGATTTAAAATTCAAAAATACCTTTTTGATTTTATGTTTTTCAGTTTTTAATTTTTTTTCGTATTTAGAGTTTTCCTTGAGTTTTATACAAATTTCGCAAGTGACTTGGAATTTGGGGAAACTAAATTCGACGATTAATGTACAATTTTTATAATCAAAATTCGAAAAATATACTTTCCATTTTCTGTATTCAAGTTTTTTTTCTGTTTTACTTTCTCAGAGTTTTTTCCAAGTTAAGTTGAAATTTCAATGTCGACTTCGCATTTTTCGAAACTAAATTCTACGATAAATACTTAAAAGTTTATGTTGATTCTATTCCAGGATTTCATGTTTAAACCTAATATCAAGAGAAAAAATGTAAGTAAGATCGAATACAATAAAAAATTTCACTTCTAAACACGAAGTTCCTTCATAAGTTAAGTTAGCCTTGAGTAAGAAAAAGTTGTTCATCAGGTGTTTTAGATGTTTTTTTTATAATTTCATACAACTTTTATTACATTTCTGTTTGTTTTTGATGTATAGTATTAATTATAGCGGCCGTTCCGCGGAGGCGAAGCCGCCGCCACAGGAGACAACTAGTTTACTTTAAAATAATAAAAGAAACTTTTAATTCATGATATTTTGCTATTCAGTATCACAGGATGGCGGGTTTTTCCTTTTTATTGAGAGTGGGCGCCTTAGCCCCACCTTGAGGAATAAAGACGGGCACACTTTCGATTGCAGCAACTAGTGACTTCTAGCTAAATTAAATATTTTAACTTCACGATATGTAAAAAAAGGGTCAGAAATTATATATTTAGAGCATTAATATCATCTGAATAAACTAATTTTTTGAACGTATGGCCAATGAAAATTTGTTTTTTAAGTCGGAAAACATTTCCTAATTAACTGCAATGTTCGAAGAGAGGCTTTAAGTTTTAAGATTTCTTTCTCAAGCTCAAAAAAAAATTATGAAGACTTATTAAAATAAGAACTTGATCTTTAATTCGGAATTCTTCTTTACTGACTAAATTTTGCTATTTATGTTTTCAAATAATAAAGATAATTTTTATTTACATAATAATAGTTATTGAATTTGAGTTGTAAAAGTCATTTTATTTTATTTTCATTCTATTCAGATCTTCCGGTAAAAAAAACAATGTGAAAGGAATTTGAAATCAGAAATATTTTGAGATTGAAAAGTGTTTCGGAATAGTATATTGTGTAACACGTGCGAGAAGTTGACTATTCCACGAGTCGAATAGTTTCTCGCATGTGTCACACACGATATTTTTTGCAAAAAGTGCAGAAAAATAGCGACATTTCGTGTCTGTAAAGTGTGCGTGAAATGTCAAATCCTCTACTGTGGAATTAGCATACGCAAATCTAACAGTAGGAGAAACTGGCACTTTGCGCACACTTGACAGACACAAAATGTCGCCATTTTCATGCATGAATTGAAAAAAATTGTTTTTGAAAGAAAATTGCTCGGAAAATTGAAAAATCTTTAAATTTATGAACATTTACATTGCACGTTTTCATATTCTATGAGGAAATCGAAATATATTTGTGAAAATGAATAGTAAGACCCTAACCATTTCACCCAGATAGCACAAGAGCTTACGGCAAGCTTACCTAAACACTGTGACGCAATGTTCGGAAGCTTGAATGGCAAGGTACAGACAGTCTTCCCGCAATTAAGAAAATGTCTGTCATGTGGCAACATTGCACCGCAATATGAGGGAACATTGTCATGGGAAGCTTCCTGAAAGCTTGTCTGCAATATTCAGGGAACATTGCGGAAAGGTTGCCCGGAAAGTTTTAATTCAATTCTTTATTCTCAGTACTATATATTTCACATTTTAGTACACACATAAGGCAAGATTCTGGGAAAACAGACAAATCTACTGCGCAGCCCTAGGTGCCATAGAAAACTGATGCGCAATGGATCAAGTTAAACAATGCCAGGCAATGTTCCCTCAATTTAGTCTCGCAATGTTGCCACATGGCGGACATTTTCTTATTTGAGGAAAGCTTGCCTATTGCGGTGCAAGCTTCCGAACCTTGCATCGCAAGGTTGAGGCAAGCTTGCCGCAATCTCTTGTGCTATCTGGTCAAGCCCTTTCGAAAGGGGTAACAGGAGTTTTCCTATTCGAATACGACATCTCTCTCCCTTCACAGGCTAAGCAGCCAGACTGTCTCGTATTGATCCACCAATGTACTCTCAAACTTTCTCACTCTCTTTCCTTTCTGATATTTTATCTCTCTATCCCTCTTACTGGGAATTCACAATCGCATTACCACACTTCGCAATGGCTAAAGAAAAATAGTCTTCATTTCTCTTCTGATAAGAAGGCGATGAATGAAATCTCGAATAAATATATGCCCCCAGAAGTAATATTCATCAGTGAAAGAAGTCTGAGTTTCAGTTTTCTTGTTTTGATATTATCTTTATAAACATACTTAAGGTCATGTAATACGCACCCAATTTCTACTTTAACGACATTTTTTTCGCAGCAGCTCACGTCCAGACGAATTGAGACATCGAGTTGAAAATTAGGGAAAATCAATAAAAGCGAATAAAGAAAGTTTGTATTGTCCTACATTTTTGAAATTACGAAAAAAAATATTCTTGGGAAATTTTAGGAAAGTTTTTTTATACGAGGTCGTTTGTTAAGTTTGGTAAAAAAGCGAGTAAATTTTTTTTTGAAAAGTTTGCTTTTATTTCTCAACAAAATCGCTTTCTAAGGTTACACGCTTAGTCCAGCAAGAATCCAATTTTTTCATTTCTCCAGAAAAGTAAGATTTATCGAGGTCTGCAAAATACGCATTCACGGCATCGATTACTTCTTCATTGAATGTGCTTACACCGTACGCTAGTCGCAGGCTTAAAATGCTTGAGTGGGGATGAGCGTAGCTGAAGCCTGACCTTGGAGAATGAGAGGGAGTGAGGCCGGAAACTTGCTTCTCTACCCCCTCTCATGCTCCAAGATTAGTCTTTGTAAAATATGTTTTTGGTGTATAGGATTAGTTATTAAACATGGAGTAGATCAATTATCTTTATTGTAATGTTAACTCTTAGGATGTCTGTACATCACTGACTGGGCGTCAATCCTTTGTGTGTTTTCGCATAACTTGATGACGGTGGCAGCACCTACTTGACTACGGATATTATGTATATGACATCTCCTCTTTTTTTTGGAAAAACAATAGAACAGAATCTTTTAAATAGTTCGGCGAATTTACATTTCTACCTGATTTACGAGTAGTAACTTGAGGTTCAAAATTAATTTTTTGCGTGTGTAGATTTTTTTTTCTAATCCAAGAATCTCTAAAGAGTGAATGCTATTGCCTACGTCATTATTTTCTTAATTCTCCGCGTTAACAAGTCGATCTCGAAATGGTAATACACAGTGATTTGATGTAACTGATGGATCGTGGACAATTTCTGGATTAGAAACAAATCTTCTATTTACCCCATTTCTTAAATAACGTCTGTTTCTTTTTAGAAAAGTTTTTTTTGGTTAAAAATGTATAAACTCGTGGATTGTCTTGACGTTCCAAAACTTTAGCATTTTGCCAAGTTTAGTCAGGTAACTAGACTTGAACTCTATCATTTTTTTGAAAAACTGAAAGATTTTTAAAGTGCAAGTCATAATATTGTTTTTGATAGGTCTGTTTATTCTTTCGTTCTTTTTTAATATTGTCAGTTCTTTTTTTATATTTATTATTTGAGAAATCTGGTAGAACTCTTCTAACATTCCTGCCTAATATTATTTTATTCGGAGATTCAATATTTTTGGAAATAGGCGTGATTCTAAATTCGAGAATCGCTAAATGTGGATCTTTTCCGTCACTTGGAGCTTTTTTGAGAGTTTTTTTATTGCTTGAATGTGTCTTTTTTTTCTTTTTTTTTGACTGCTGCGATAATGTCATATTCGATGATTCTGGTTTCCTCTGGTTCTGCTGTCTTTGGTTCGAAGGATTGGCTGATTTCTTAAAATTCTGCTTGCCTTGTTTCGTGAATTTTACAACATACACATTTGTTTATTCTTGTAAAGTTTGCACTTCTCGGTTTGCCAATCCAGCTGCTCTGCATATATGCATACGTTCTTCTAGATTCATATCATCTTCACGTAGTAGACGATTTTTTATAGTTGCAATTTTTATTCCACTCATGATTCTGTCTTTGATTAACGAATCTTTAAGTCCTCCAAAAGAACAATCTAGACTCAGCCTTTTTAAATCTGGGACGAATTCTTGTGTTGACTCGTTTTCATTTTGTGTACTTTAGAAGAAAAGACGTCTGCAAACACTTTCATTTCTTTTGGGAACACAATATGTTTCAAAAGTTTGCATGACAGAATCGAAATTATTTTCTTGAGCCTCTAAAATTTTAAGTGTATCATAGATTTCCTAGTCCTCATCTCAAATCGAGTTGAGTAGTATGGCAATCTTTGCACCATCAGGTTTCGACACGCTCTCGGTTGCTTCCATGTAAGTCTGGAACTTCTTTTTCCACTTCCGCCATTTTTCTGATAAATTTCCATCAAGTGTGGGAGGTGGTGGCAGTCTGAGAATCAGCGGATTTAATTGGACTAAGACAACATTTTGATTTTGTTCCTGATCATTTGCGTTCGGTGTCATTTTCATTTGAAGATTTCTAGCAAAGTGATGACTCTGCTTGGCATTCACTAACACTTTACTTCTTGAATTTTTGTTCACTAATTTTCCTTCTGGCGATTTAGGTTCTTCTAATTTTCAGGTCAACGACATCCACGCCATGTAAAATATGTTTTTGGTGTATAGGATTAGTTATTAAACATCGATTAGTTCAATTATTTTGATTGTAATCTTAACTCTTAGGTTGTCTGTACATCACTGACTGGGCGTCAATCAGTGTTGCCAGTGTCTTTCCGTGGGATTCCGCTAGGGCTCGACCGATAATCCGCTAGATTCCGCTAGATGGAGACAGGAAACCCGCTAAGTTTTCCGCTAGGGGAATCGGCCAATCAGAGGCAAGAATTAATGCAAACATAATTTTATTCAAGTGAGAATCTATAAGAAGACTAACTTCATATGTAGACATTGCAAGAATGTATGCAGAAAAAGAGATTTATTCATACAAATAAAAAAAAATGATCACAATTACGATATCCGATAAGAACTTATTCATTGCTGTTGAGCATGAATACTATTTCTTCAATTTCAAAAGGCTCTTCCAGCTTTTCTTCATCATTCTTTTTCATTTGGCTGAATATTCTTTCCATATCTGCGTTGGAATGCGGCAAGACGAGAAATGATAACGCAAAATCAACAAGTTCCTGGAATGGATTCGTACCCGATGCGTCAACGTAACAGCGAACATCATTCCAGAATTCAGCTGTATTAGTTGTTTCAATCCAGTAAATGAAGTCAATTTTGGAGTACTGGTTTTCAATGGCTGAGATGGTATCTTCAGATTCTGTATATGACAGAATAAGGTCATTTATAGGACTTTTGTCAACTCTAAGAATGTTAGACATAGACAAGAGAGAAGTTTTTTGCAAAACTGCGACATTTTCAGGTAGATGTTGCTGAAGCTGCTTAAATAAACTCAGCAGAAATTGCTGGCACCTCATTCGAAAATGATCAATATCAGCGAGAACAATCTTGTTAACTAGTTTGAGTTCCTCAAATTTGCTCTCAACAGTAAACCCTAAATATGGTTTTGGATCCAAAAAATTGTCAATTTGGGACGCCAGGACATCAAGGCGATGGAGATGATTGGGATTCACTTTAACAAAAAACATGAAATTTCGACCAAAAGAGATGAATTTTAAAACCAAGAAGACAAATTTCCAACAAAAGAGTTAAATTTTTTAGCAAGAAAGATTTTTCAGTCAATTGAGAAGAAAAATTTCATCCAAAATATTCAATTTTTAAGCCAAATGACGAATTTTCTACAAAACAGTTGTATTTCCAGCTCGAAAATATAAATGTTCAACCAAGAAGATTAATTTTTAAACCAAAAAGACGAATTATCAATTAAATACATAAATTTCTACCAAACAGTTGAATTTTCAACTAGCAAGATTAAAAGTTAAATGATGAATCTTCAATAAAAAAATGAATTTTCAATAAAATACACAAATTTTCAACTAAATAGATGAATTCTCAACAAACAAAAAATTTCAACACAAAAAAAATCATTTTCAACAAAATAGTTAAATTTTCAACTAAATAAAACTTTGAAAAGGAATGATGAATCTTCAACAACAAAAATTTTAAAAAAAGTTCAACTTTCAACGAACTAGTTGAATGTTCAAGCAAAATAGATAAATTGCTTGTCAACGAAACATGTAATAGCTGATATTTTAACCGAAAAATACTTTAATTTTAAATCATAAAAAGTTGGATTCAACCGAAAGGGACGAATTTTCAAAAAAATAGTTAAATCTATAATTGAATCAAATTGATTAACAGATTAATTTACAACAAAGCAGCTGCATTTTTAACTGAAAAGATTGATTTTCTACCAGAAAAGATGAATTTTCAACGAAATACATAAATTTTCAACCAAATGGTTGAATTTTCAACTAAGAAAATTGTAGTTCTACCAAAAAGATGAATTTTCAACAAAACAGTTGAATTTTTAACTGAAGAAATGAATTTTCAATTAAAATGATGAATCTTCGACCAAAAAAAATTAATTTTCAACAAAGTAGTTCAAATTTCAACCAAGTACTTGAATTTTCGACCAAAAGAGATGAATTCACAACGAAAAATGTTATAGTTGATATTTCAACTAAAAATGATTTAGATGGATTTTCTTATTGAGTTCTATTAATTCAGTTCACTAATTTTATTCAGATTCTTTAGTTTTTTAAAATTATTTATTAAGGTTCTACTTTTATTTGATTAACAAAATTTTTTTTATGTTCGTTTCCTAAGTTTATGAAATCTTAGTAAGATTTGAGAGGGGGCGCGGGGGAGTAAATCTTGCGGTATCCTAGACGGGGGTGGGGGGTTAGAAATTTCAGGAAAACACCTTACTTAATTTGTGGATGACCTCTAAGCTCTTATTTTTTAATTTATTGGAAATTTTTTTTTACCGCTAAGTAATTTATAAATCGACCTTCTTCTTAAAATAGGACAATACTTTGTATTATTTGAACTGTTCTTTTTTTTGAAAGGGGCCTCCTAAAAGATTTTGCAGAGGGGCCTCCACGTTTCTAGTTACGCCACTGATTTTTTACTGTGAGTTTGTTTTAATAGCTAATGGAACCCATAATGGATAAGTTAAAACTCGAGATCTTTATCCTTCTTGAAGTCAAATATTGAAATCTTGATGTGTAATTTGTTTATAAAACACGTCACTTGACCTTAAGCTCTTAGATTAAAATCGATTAGAGGGTGAAAAAAAGTGAATGAAGAGGCCAATTAGAAGGTGTCGTTAGTGGGATGGCCCTCAAAGTCTCCATTCATTCTACTATTTAGAAAGTCGGTATATGTACCCCTCAGAGCACATGGCGAGCACTCACATGGCTCACTTCGCCGCGGTGGGGTAAATCGATTAAAATTTGGAAATTCCCACATGTACACTAAGATCAAAAACGATTTATTTCTGGAAAATTTTTTATACATTTTTTCCAGAAAATTAGGACCACACAAACGTTCCTCAGTACCCTATATTTAATTCTTCAAATTCTCAGTTTGATATCTCAACTCGTGTGGACGCGAGTTGTTGCGAAAAAAAAAGGAATCGGGTAAAAGTATTACATGGCCTTAAAAAAATAATCTTTTCTGATAATAATGAGTTTGCTCTTATAGCGAATGGAATTCATAATGGATAGGTTGAAAATCGAGATCCTTATCTTTCTTGAAGTCAAATATTGGAATCTTGATGTGTAATTTGTTTACGTAACACGTCACTTGACCTTAAGCTCTTAGATTAAAATCGATTAGAGGGTGAAAAAAAGTGAATGAAGAGGGCAATTAGAAGGTGTCGTTAGTGGGATGGCCCTCAAAGTCTCCATTCATTCTACTATTTAGAGAGTCTGTATATTTTCCCCTCAGAGCACATGGCGGGCCCTCACGTGGCTCGCTTCGCCGCGGTGGGGTAAATCGATTCAAACGTTGGAAATTTCCACACAACACAAAGATTGGTTGCCCCGTGCTATATAATATATATATATATATATATATATATATATTTGTTGTTGTTGTCTGATCAATTTTTTTAACTATATATATAGCATTGCGATTTGCGACCACTTTGCAGGAAATTTCCATGAATCTGTGTGGCCGAAACCTTCATTCATCGATTAGCCTTTTCCGCATCAGCTCAATATACATGACACTTCTATTAGTCTTATGTAGGTCACGTAAGTCACGCAATCATTCCATTTCGTTCTGTGACTATTTTTTTGGTAATTTTTTATTTGATTTAGGAATTTCTCATTTTCATAGATATAAAACAGGGTGGACCAAAGAAGAAAAAGTTTCTACTTCTGTTTACGGCTCACCACAATTTTGTTAGCTTCCCAAAAAAAGTGAACACATGTTTTTTGTTTAAATCAGTTGATCTGAAGAAACAAAAAGAAGAAAAATGGACATGTTTGTAAATCCATTTATGGTGCCCAAAAAACAAGTCAATGAGAGGTTTGTGGAATATTTTGCAACGATAAAAAGGGTATTTTTGCTTACAAATTAAAAAAATAATAATTTTGAGTCTGTTTAAGTAAATGATTACTATTTAATAATTTTGTATGAATTATGTATATTTGTAACTTATATTTTCTTTATTCTCATGTTTGTACTGGCATTAAATCCTTCTACTCTCAGCATCTATGTTTCTTCGAATTTCAGT
>JAUMHM010059197.1:0-14613 GCA_032362435.1 Melikaiella ostensackeni
CTTCAAAATGAAGCTTAATTGTACCTTATTTTAGAACCCGTTGAGTTTTGGGCTTTGTGCCCGTAAGGACATTTGTTTAGGGTATCGAGACGCGTAACATATAACAAATTCAGTTACATTGACCAAAACCACTCTTCCGAGTTGAGAAAATGGCCAAGTCAACTTGTAGAGCCGATAACCCCATTATACTGACTTCGGCGGGCCTTATCTTGGTACCCTTTGAGTCTTGGGCTTTGTGCCCATTGAGACATTTGTTCAGCATGACGAAACACATTACATATAAAAAATTCAGACAAATTAACGGAAACTACTTTTCCCATAGGCGTGTTACGGGGTCCTTTATGATGGCCCTTTTGTAACTGACACTCTGGTACACCCTGGAACTTTTATTCTTCAGGATCCGGAATGATGAATAGCACCTGGGTAAGGTGTCCTTTATGGTGTCTCTGGGAGACCGAGTGACCTCCTAGAGTATGCAGCCTTATCTTTGCATGCAGGGCTCTGCGAAGAAATGCGACTTGTCCAACCCAAGGGACTACAGGTCGATAACTTGTCTGAACACGCTGTATAAGATCTTTAAAGCTATTCTGGACGACAGGATAATTCGAATAATTGGATCTGTGTGGAGAGAGATCTATGAACAACGTGGATCGAAAAGTGGCGTAGCAGGTTGTCGGGAAAACCTGATAATCGACAGAAGCGTCTGCAATGACGCTGCAGCCTACAATCGTCTGTTGCAAAGCTTGAAAGTACATCCGCATACAGTGGGATGCATAGAGAGATTGATGCCTCTTTGGAAAACCATGTTCACTAACTCATCTAGAAAACATCGCGTGACAACTAATAGCGTCACCTTCCAGAGGGGCGTCTTTCAGGGTGATACCATGAGCCTTCTTCTCTTTTGCTTTACACTTTAGCCACTATCTCTCGTACTACGCAATTGTCATGGGTACCTCTGCAGCGTACCTAATAATCGTGAGCATGAAAGTCACTCATATATTTTATACGGATGACTTGAAGATCTATGCTTCTGGGTCACAGCATCTCAAGGATGCTCTAAGGATCGTCGAGGGGTACACACGAGAAATTGGTATGACCTTTGGACTGGAAAAGTGTGCCAAGAATCATTTGAACCGAGGACGACTTGCTAGCGTTAGCCGTCGCTAACTAGCACATAACACAACTAACTAACTAACTAACTAACATGCTTGCCATCCCGGTTCTACTCTATTCATTTGAGGTAGCTCCACGAGCGAAGCACGAGATCAAGGCCCTCAATATCGCCACACGAATGGTCAGTAACCACGAGATGATTGGCAAAGGAGCGTCCCTCTACAAAGCCGCGGAGCAGGCGGCCGAGACCCTTGGCCTAGATTTCAACATCAGAAATGAGGAAAGTGCATTACTCCATCTAGATGCTTCACTTCTAAAACCCCGAGTAAAGAAATCAGAGGTCAACAAATTCCTCGAACAGCTCCACGACAAGAAAATGCACGGAAGCTGTCACAGAAATGTAAATGGCAGTGCTTGTCGATAGAGGTAAGGTTTACTTTCCTCGAATCATGCAGGCTTAATTCAGACACAGAGGGTTTTATTTTTGCGTGTCAGGACGGCGTCATTCCCACCTTGGTGTACTGTAGCCGCATCTTACGTGAATAAGTTCCCAGCGACAGGTGAAGAGTGTGTCATGCGCATTCTGAGCACCTACGACCCATACTATCCGGGTGTCCCACTCACGCGGGAACGACGTATCTCCACAGGCGAGTTGTGTAAAATTTACTGGAACTTCGACTTCAGACTGAGAATTGTACACTCGAGGCGAAACGATCACTGGTTCGTAACCTCGAAGCCATACCCGCATATCAGAAAAATGCCAAGGCACTTGCGAGATGGATGCAAAAACCGTCATTCTTGTGTCGCTCCGTGTCCTTAAGACTCAAGAGGGTTTCGCCGGCCCTTCATCATGATTCCACTGTACCATGTGGTCACCCATATCACGGTTGTGAGCCGTGGCCATTTACCACGGATCTACTGGGAACTACTATAGGTTTCAAAAATGTTGATCTCTCTACAAAAGTTAGATTAAGTTAGTGAAAAAAATCGCTAAAGAACGAAACAAACTTCATTGTAAAGGTCATTTTATTAAGCACAAATTCTCCATTCATGGTTCGTCATAGGTTAATCATGGAAAAAGTTACGGTAGGATGAAGGTACAAAAACAGGGTCAACAACGCAAATTTCAGGACAGTGTTCTTTGACTTGCTCTATTTTGTTACAAAATTAGAAAAAACGTGTCAAAAAATCAGGCGACTACCTTGACATTTTCTTTGAAGGTAGGTATCATGAAAATTTTTAAATTTCAATAATTTTAGCTGACAGAGTTAATTATAGAGGAGGCTGTGATCTCAGCTCCAAATTGTGATAGAAAGCTCTGCTAAAGCTTGAGATAATTCAAAAAATTTAAATAATTCAATGATATAAGAAATAAAGTTTCTAAACAATTACACAACTGCCTACCAGCCATTATTTCTTCCACATTTTTTTTTGTTACTTGGGGGCAACAAGTGTAACTGATCCGTCAATAGAATCCCAACCATAATTGTCCGGTCCGACTCGGTCCAGGGTCCTCATTCAATACCTCTTCCAGATGCCCGAAAATTATGGGTGCAACGTTAGAACTACCAAAGGCGTAGGAAATATTTCTGTTCGTTATTAAGAAAATGGTAGCTGATGAAGTTAATTTTTTTATTGCAGTTTGTTATTATAAACAATTACCTCAATTTCTTTGCTTATTTTTGTATCAAATGCATAATTTTTCTCCAAACATTACAAATATGT
This sequence comes from Melikaiella ostensackeni, assembly GCA_032362435.1. Classification (NCBI taxonomy): domain Eukaryota; kingdom Metazoa; phylum Arthropoda; class Insecta; order Hymenoptera; family Cynipidae; genus Melikaiella; species Melikaiella ostensackeni. Next base: position 2,839 of record JAUMHM010059197.1, read on the forward strand.
ATTGAGACTAACAGCTTAATAATAAAGTGGGCCGAAATAACTGAACAGATAAATCGAGGACAGAAAAATATTTAGAAATGTGTTAATATTTGAACCTCTGAGCCTTTTGAGCCTTTTATTAATACACAAATGTCAACTTTAAGAATTATCTATTTTGAAAATAATTTCAATTAGAAATCTTTCCCAGTGATGAAAATTCAAATAAAAAATATTCGAGCTCGGAAAAGAATGAAGTTAGAAGTAAACTGTGGATTAGAAAATTTGAGATTTTTCGAATTTGCCAGAAGTTAAATTTACATTTTAAAAAACTAACTTCAGAGTTTAATTACTTTTATCTCATGTAATCACTCTTCTTCAATGATATTTTTCATCTTTCTTCAAAAGTTTTTTCTTTTTCTGTAATGAAACTATCAACCCTAGGCGGAAAAGTTATGGATAGTGGGAAAATTTATGTATAATTTTTATTTGTTTTATACATTACTTGGATGAAACAAATGAAAATTACACATAATTTTTCCACTATGCATGACACTTACGCCTGGGAACGTGAAATTCATTTTCCCAAGTGAATATCCGTTTCCTACGCCTTTGCTTTTTTTTTATTTTTGCCAAGTTACAGGCATCGGGCTGAACGTGCCGAACAGTAACCCTGGACCTAACACCGATACTGATCACTCCTTTTATGCCAAGAGAAAAAAAAGCATAGAAAAAATAATTGCTAATAGCCAATTATGCAATTGTTTAAAAACTTTATTTCTTATATCATTGAATTGTTTGAATTCTTTTAATTATTTCAACCTTTAGCAGAGCTTTCTATCACAATTTGGAGCTGAGAAATCGTGAAATTTGCGTTGTTGACCCTGTTTTTGTATCTTCATCTAACCGTAACTTTTCTTATAATTAACCTATGACGAACCATGAATGGAGAATTTGTGCCCAATAAAATGACCTTTACAATGAAGTTTGTTTCGTTCTCTAGCGATTTTTTTTTCACTGACTTAATCGAACTTTTGTAGAGAGGTCAACATTTTTGAAACCTATAGTAGTTTCTGAGATAACGGTGTACTATAAAAGTGGGTCAGTTATGTTGTTTCACATTTTGTAAATTGATGATGAATTTCAGAAAATTTAGTAACAAATTTCGTCATTTTTAGTTACAATTTTATAATTCTCGAATATATTGCATATGAAAATTTCGAAACTTGTATCCAGACAATTTTTCATTTCAATTAATGGAAGTTTTCTGCCATTACATGTAACAAAAAATTAAGTAACTTTTTTCTTGATTGAAGGCAAATTCACCAAAAATCTTTTCAAATGATTCGGGGCAACACGAAAATGATCATTTTGTATTCTTCTGCATCTTTAAGGAGGTACGGTGAAGGCATTCCTAGTCAATTGAGGGTCTGAAATTTTCTTAATCACAGGAATTCAAAAAGGTTGCCATAAATATTTACGTTCAATTTAAGTTCTTATGTGGCAACAATTATTAACTTTGAAACATTTTTTAAGTAGGGAAATATTAATAAAAGTAAGGAGTTTAACTAGCGCCTGAGGTCGTAATTAAATAGCTGGTTACGTCGCGACCGACGAATTTTCCCTCTAGGTCTAGGACTAAGAAACAGAGGGGCGCATGAAAAGACCCCAAATTTTATTTTCCCTCATACATATATTACCGAAAATCATTTGACCGAATAAACTTTCAGCCTAATTTTTATTTTTCTGAATTACTATTAGACCTACTTTTTGTTTTCCGAATTAATATTCGCCCTAATTTTTATTTTTCCGAATAACGATTCGTCCTAATTTTTATATTTTCGAATTACCATGCACCCTAATTTTCTAAGTTCCGAATAACAATTTGCCCTAATTTTTATTTTTCCGAATAACCATTTATTCTATTTTCTAAAGTTCCGAATTACTGTTTGGTTTAATTTCAATTTTTGCTAATTACCATTTGCACTCATTTTTAAAGTTCCGAATTATCATTTACCCTAATTTTTAAATTTCCGAATTACTGTTTGGCCTGATATTCATTTTCCCAAATTATCATTTGCCCTAATGTCCAAAGTACCGAATAAACATTGGCCCTAATGTCTAAAGTTCCAAATTTCTATTGTACCGAAACGATTTCCGGTCAGTTTTCAAGTCGTTGTTTCCCAACTATGGGTAGTGAGGCTGATCGGTAAGTCAGGTCGAGATGGCGCTCTCGATACTTCTTTACGCTCCTTCAAATGAATTCAAAATGGCGCGAAATTCACATAAGTAAACAAGTAATTTTATACTACAGGTAGAAAATAATTGTAAAAATATAATAACTTAATACGCATTACTTATATCATATATCCAGATATCTAAAGATATAATTAATTGTTAAATAAAAGTATTTTGGCAATGAAAAGTTCACAATTGAGGTGAACTCAGAAAAAATTAATTTCTAAATACTTGAAAGAATTCCGTACGTATTGCTTTTTAATAATATGCCATAAGAGTACGAACCAGTATTTCAAAAATCAAAATTCTGCTGTTGTCTATGGTAAGGCAGGAATTTTTGAAGGTGGTACTCAGAATGGATATCAACGCTCTTTTTCAAATTAATAAAACCATGTTTTCATAGAAAATATTTATTACCATACACAACATCAGAATTTCGATTTTTGAAATTCAGGTATTTAGAAATTGATTTTTTCTATGTTCACCTCAATTGTGAACTTTCATTGGCAAAATACTTTTATTTAACAATTAATTATATCCTTAGATTTCTGTATCTGTGATATAAGTAATGCGTATTAAGTTATTATATTTTTACAATTATTTTATACCTGTGGTATAAAATTACTTGTTTACTTATTTGAATTTCGCGCTATTTTGAATTCACTTGAAGGAGCGTAAAGTATCGAGGAGCGCCATCTCGACCTTACTTACCGATCATCCTCACTACCCATAGTTGCGAAACAACGACTTGAAAACTGACCGGAAATCGTTTCGGTACAACAGGAATTCGGAACTTTAGACATCCAATGGTTATTCGGTACTTTGGACAGTAGGGCAAATGATAATTCGAGAAAATGAATATCAGGCCAAAGAGTCATTCGGAAATTTAAAAATTAGGGTAAATGATAATTCGGAACTTAAAAAAACCGAGCAAATGGTAATTCGAGAAAATAAAAATTATGCAAAAAAAGGAATTCGGAACTTCAAAAATAAGGGTAAACGTTAATTCGGAAGCATAAAAGTTGAGGCGAACGGTCATTCTGAACTTTGAAAATTAGGGCACATGGTAATTCGGAACTTAAGAAAAAAAGAATAAATGGTTATTCGGAAAACTAAACATTAGGGCAAATTGTTATTTGGAACTTAAAAAATTAGGGGGCATGGTAATTTAGAAATATAAAAATTATGAGGAATCGTTATTCGAAAAAAAAATTAGGGCAAATGTTAATTCGGAAAACACAAATTAGTCTAATGGTAATTTGGAAAAATAAAAATTAGGCTAAATGGTCATTCGGTATAATAATAGATTGCTACTATTACTATATTACTTCGTACATAAATTCAATTAATTCTGCAATAATAAAATACAAAATAAAATAACAGAAACATACAGACCTGTTAAAGAGGAAACGAGCGCTAAGTATAGAAATGTTGTTAATTTGTTACATTATCCAACTAAGAGAACTGTACAGATTGAACTCTAAAGTATTAATAGCATTAATGCATTAGGAAGAGAAATTTTGTGCATCCAACGAAATCGTTTGGTTGATTTCAAACAAGAATTTGGTTAATAATGTACAAATTTTTTGTCGATTGGACCAAGTATTTTGTTGGTTTAACCAAATTTCTTCTTGAATCCACCAAAATTTTAGCAAATTATATTTTAGTAAAATATATTTGCTAAAATCAACCAAAACTTTTGATTTTGGATAAACCAAACATTTTTTTGACTATATAATAACCAAATTTCATGGCTAAAGCAACAAAAATTTTGTTGATTCAACCAAACTTTTTTCTGGATGTGATGATTATACTTTACATTTTAATACCGTACAATATAATTTTTGGCGTGCCCTATTAACCTGAATAGTACGCACAAAACACAATTCGGTAGATTCATTAATTACTTGGTCAGGCATCTTTTCACAGTGCATAGAGATGAAATTCTAGTATCCGTTCTCTTAGGTGTTGAAAGAAAAACCCCAAAATAATCTTTGAAAAAATCAAAGAACTTAGGAGATATTCAAAATTGAAAGTTTTAGTCCTTTTTTTCTTAAACTTTTATAACTTTGGTGATTTTAATGATATTAATGTCTATTTTTCTTTAAATTATTCGTAATAGGACGCAGTTTTGAAAAATATTTTTTGAACAAAAAAATGTCAAAAACTTCTTATATTTTTAAGAAACTAATTTTGAAACTGAATTAATGAATTTGAAGATTGAATTATTTTATTTTAAATGTATGTTCATTGTTTAAACAATTTAAAATTGTTTCAATGCAACTTTTGACAACATTCTTCTAATTTTTAGATTTCCTAACTTGTGAGGATCCTTTATGAGGATCTATGTATTGAATAAAATAAGAAAACAGTGATAATTAAGGGCAATATTTCAAAAAATCCTTCTTACACTCGCATGGGATAGTTTTTGGGGGACCATGAAAGGTGCTCGGGGGGTTGAAATAAAAAATTAATCATGGATTCGTATTCCTTGAAGAGTTTTCATAATATCATAAAAGTATAGCCTATAGTCCTATACTTTATTATATATTTTCATGTTTTAGACGGAATTTATAGAAATGTGTTTTTCTCTATGTTATTTTTATGGGAAACTTCAGGGGGTGGGCGGCACCTGTTAATATTAAAAATTAAAAAAAATAAAATAAAAAAACTTTTGTGCAGTTTTTCTTTAAACGAAATAAAACATTTTTATTTCTTTAGGTGGAGAAAAATCCAACAGCTAGTATTGAGTATGGAATACAAAGATCGCAATTCAGCTATTGGGAAGTGGCTTCGATATGTCTTTGGTCTGAAGTACTTATGGATGCTGAAAAAGTAGGAAGTGGATTCATGGATCTAGTCCCTATTCAACCCGAAGACACACGCCTGGAAAATTTCACGGTATATCACGCGGAAAATTACATCGGACCGAAAGCACTGTTTTCTCCTCAGACTTGGGCATCGGCCACGGCCGATCTTTGGAGAACGACGAATGGATGTAAATCATACTACTCCAAATGCAATGCTTCATGTGGAACATCACATCCAAACATTGACAAATTTCTGTATTGCTTACTAGTAGCACAATCTTCAGTGTTTTTGATGAAAATTCTGGTATCCGTTCTATTATGTGTTAAAAGAAAAACCCTGAAATAATTTTTGAAAAATTCAAAAAACTTAGGAGATATTCAAAATTCTACATTTTGGTCCTTCAGATGATTTAAAATGAAATTGCTCTATAGGAAATTCTCACGAAACCTTTTGTTACTTCTTTAGATAATCGGAAGAATATTGCTCTAGTACCGCTTACTTCCTGGCGCAGTTCAGGTTTCAGTTGGGCAGGGTGGGTTGACCGCTGGTGCAATTCGAGTGCGCCCCTGCAGAGTTTATTGCAGGCAAATTTTCACACTTTTTCCCCTATGTTTCCTTTTCTTCTGAAAATATCTCTGCATTGATTGGCTGTCGATTTTTTTTTTCACTGACAAACTCCACCCTTGGAGGCGTGCTTATCATATTTCTGTCTCTCTCGCAGACTCAACTCAGAATTCTCACAAGTGTACCCAGCCCTCTTGAAAAATTGGTAATAAAACTACAACTTTTCTTTTCGTTCGTGTGAATTTCATTTAATTTTTTTTCATTTTTTTATGTCAATTTTGGAAATATAAAGATTTGTAAAAATTAAAAACGTAAATTTTATAATGAGTTCAAAAAAATGGAGGGTAAGAACAATTTTAAAAAATTTGAAAATTAATTCGAAAGTAAATAAATTTTTTATTTTGAAAGATCAATATTGGCTACAGATTCGAAGGAACAAATATCTACACACCCTCTGCAGGATTTACTCCACCCTTTCCATAAAAAACTGCGGGACCGCTGATGTTCTCTCGTGAGACGAAATATAGAAACATTAAGAAAGAATATTAGCAATCGTTACAGAAGTTTAATGATGATTATTATAAGATACTCGTATGCTGCGATCAAAAACATAGGCGCATACTTTTCACTATATATCAGGAACGGATAATGCTAGAATGAACTTTTTTTAAAGTTTTGTTTGTCATTGAAAAACAAAGAAAATAGCCTATTATTTGTTTATGAACTAGAAACAAACAGATTCCAGATTCGAATCCAGCACACAAAAGTACTTCGGAAATGATGTGACCTATTCCACAAATCATAGGTCATTTTTGTTGACCAGTGTTATAAGTATAAGAAGTTAAAAATGAGGTATTGATTATCTTCGAAAATAGACTTTAAGGGAATAATTTTTGGAAAATAACGCATCAGAAAAGTGTCAAGACTTTTTTAGAGAAAAAATTCTGTTGAGTAGACTTTTGTCGTTTTTGCAAAAAAGAAGAAAATCTTCGTTTTTTTTGAGAAAAAAAATTCCCCTCTCCTTGAAGGCGCTAGCAAACTATAAAATCGCAAGAAACATATTCGTCATTATAGTAGAAATTTACAACAAAATTTTTCCGTCGGATTTCGAAAGAAAACTAATAGTTCAATTAAGATCAAGAAGAAAAAATTGAATACCTATGGTGACCAATTCTGCGCCAGCCCGATTTGAAAAGGATTGGGTTTCGCAAGGTTTTGTAAATTGAAATTTTTAAATATTTTACTTTATCAATTGAGAAAGTTTATAAAGAACCCCGCACAAAACAACTAGTCATAATTCGTTCAAGTGCTTTTGGGAAATTTCTTCTAGTTTTATAAATTACAAAACAAACGAGTGTCAGTAAAATCCACCACGAGGCCTTTTAAAAATATGTTGTGCGGGGTCCTTAATTTAGCGTCCATCTATTAGAGGGGGGAGGGGGTCAGCCTAATCTTACGCTCATGTTAAAGTTGCATACACTCAATTCAGAAAAATCCTTTATGAGGGGGAGGGGGGTGATACAAATGACCCTTACGTAAATAATGGTTGTTCCCTAATCAACTGAATTAAATATTTTAAAGTATGCAGTTGCAGTTGCTGACAATATTTCGGTGGTGTAATGAATTTAATTTTCTCCTTGATTCATTGACGCAATGATAATGAATCGAACGTATATGAGTCTTAAATACGTCATGATTATCAATAGAAAAATTCTGCATCATCATTTTTCAGTATATAATCGCCGATGAAGTTTTCCACGATAGAGAGATAAAGCTAATTTAAATTACTCTTCTCATTGAAAATTGTGGTATATGGAAAAAGTTTCTTGTTATTATTGATTTACTTATGCGGCTTAGCATGTTAAAACTAATTATCATCAAAAGACGAGGGTCTCATGAACTAATACAAAAATTCAAATTGAGTTTGTGAGCCCAAAGACTTATGCGTAGTCGCAGAGAGAGAACACAGGCTTCTTCGAAAGACCCTAGGATGATTTCATAATGACTGAACGGCGCCCAAGTGAGTCGTACCAACCAAGTACCGTCTCCCGTTATAGGAAGTGAATGCGCTTTTTTTGTCATTTGAGAAACAAGGATCAATTGTCGATAGCACGTCTTGCGGCAGCTTAATTTCTTAAATTTTTGGAATAATGCAATTTTGCTAGCAATAAGTAGGGGAAAAGTCACTAATTTCGTTAAAATCTATCTTGCTTCATTTTCCTTCTTCACGTTTTTACCAATAACAGTGAAACACTGAGAGTTTATCAAAATATACAAGAGAAATGTTAAAATTGATTACTGCAGTCAAACATAAATTTCATGATTTTCTCTTTCGACTGAATTTAATTAGTTTCACGCAATCCTTTCAGAGACGTAACATTACTTATTATAACCTCGATTATAACGTTACTTTATACATAGAAAGCTATTTTTATGAGTCAAGAGATCTGTTGGAGTTTATAATACGTATGTCTGTATGTATGTATGTCTATGAACACGATAACTTTTGGAAGAATTAATCTATTGGATTGGATGGATTTGGACTTGGAAAATATGAATGTTAATGTGTGAATAAGACTGTAAAGCGAAGAGATATAAAGAGTCATAGAAACGCAAGAGCTTGCATGAAAAGATGTATGGATGTAAAGGAAGTAAAAATTGTATGCTAGAGAGACAGACACAAAGGTCAGGAACAAACATGCGGAGTTTCCGTACTTTCACAAGCTGATTTTTACATTCTCATCAGAGAAGGTATTTTATTTGTGTAAAATTCGACCCCCCCCTCTCCCCGTTTTTGTCAAATGCCCACGTTTTGAGACCCTCTGAACCCAAAAAACAGGTTTTTACGCATGTGTTTGTCTGTCTGTATGTATGCATGTTTGTCTGTCTGTACGTACGTACGTTGTCTGCCTGTGAGCACGATAAATTTTGAAAGAATTAATCTATTGGATTTGCCTTTGGTACACCTTTTTAGTGTCGAAAACTGAAGGTCAAGTTCGTTAGTCAGCCATATTGGATGAAAATTCAAAAAGCTGGAGCATTTAAAAAATTTTTGAGACTATTTTTTTTTTGAGATTTAAAAATTAAATGTACGGCTATTTGTAGTACTCAGGAAGTCGAACAATTTATCGTCATGACTTTTTTCCACAAAAAGAAAATTATCAGAGTTATAGCATTTGAAAAATTCGAAAAAACAAACGAACATGATAAATTTAAGCCAAACAATGTACGATATTAAAAGAGTCAAGAGAAGAAAAACGTTGCTATCTAAAAGCCCTACAAGATTGTCATAGCAAATTTTGGAATTTTCTTGAAAAACCGAAAATTCAAATTTTGAGCCGAATAACGCGAGATAAGAAAAAAAGTCAACAGTAGAATCTGTGCTTTTAAGAAGTCAAATAAAATTGCCGTTAAACATTTCTTCATAGAACCAATCGTAAATCATCAAAATAATTTTTTAATCGTATTTTTAATTATTTGTTTGCATATATTATACGATGAGCGCAGAAAATCGAGCGCGAATATCATAATGAGAATGTATTTCTTAAGGCCGATAGAGCCTTAAGTAAATAAATTTCCTTCTTCATTTGAAATCAAAAACAATTTTAGTAATTTGTACATGAAGAACATATAACACCGAGCACAAAACGCGAGATCCACATGTTCCACAATGTGCCCGCAAAGCGGGCAGATTTTCTTCACAAAAATCATAGGTCTTTCTAATGGTATAAAACAACTTTTTCACATTGACCAAAAATACATTATAAAAATGGTTTTTTACTGCACTCTATTTCAGATCACGCAATTCATTTCTGTGATTATTTTAAAGTGTTGTGATTTGTAAAACCCCTTTATTTATTGATTTAATTGAAAGGAAGGTCGTGGAGGAAATGTCCGCAATATATCGATTTAAAAGATGGCGATTTCTTTTTCTTCCCTGCTTATCGTCATGCGAGACGACCTTTTTTCATTTGAACTGGAAATGGTAGCCAAGACCGAGGCCAAAACCGTATGATAAAGACGAGGGAATAACTTTCTTTTGCTGATCACAAGAGAAAGTGAAAGTGTCAGAGCGAGATATAGGTCAAATTTGTACTTCCACCTCCAGTGGCAGTTTATACATTAGGCACAGGCAGGCGGACGCCTGGGAACACCCAATGACTCTTCGTTTTTCCCAGTAGCACATCAACCTCATTGTTATAGTCTTATTGAATTAAATCTCCAGTGCGATTAAATCTTTTATTCTTTAGGTTTCTTTCGATGCACGAAGAAAATTTGTTCATTAAGTTTTACACGACTGAGTTATGTAATCCCAGGACATAAGGACATTAGGTTAAGTTCGAGGATAAGTGTACAAATCTATTTAAACAACTAAACGTAAAATCCAATTCACTATTTTTATTATTATTATACCATCAGACCCCGTTGGGATATGGCCAACTGCACACGGGTACTTTTTTTAAAATACTGGAAATGGAATCAGATATAATTGAAAAGTTGATTTTGCTTAGTTGGGGTACGGCCAAATATGAACGGGTGATTTTTTTTAAATACTAGAAATGGTGTCAAATATAATTGAGAGGTGGATTTTGACGAGTTGGGGTATGGCCAACTATAAAAGAGTATTTTTTAAATACTGGAAATGTGTTCAAATATAATTGAGAGGTAGATTTTGCTTAGTTGGGGCATGGCCAACTATAGAAGGGTAATTTTTTTTAATACTGGGGATGGGTTGAAATATAATTGATAGATTTTGCCGCGTTGGGACACTGCCAACTATAAACGGGTGATTTTTTTCAAATACTGGGAATGGGGTCAAATATAACTGAGAGGTAGATTTTCCTTAGTTGGGGTATGGCCAACTATAAACGAGTGATTTTTTTTAAATACTGGAAATGGGGTCAAATATAATGGAGAAGTAGATTTTGCCGAGTTGGGGCATGGCCAACTATAGAAGGGTAATTTTTTTTAATACTGGGGATGGGTTCAAATATAATTTATTTGAATGTTCAGAGCATCAAGCACTTTTTAATTCTTTTCAAATATTAAAAAGAAATTTGAAGCCTTCCTCACATCTTCTGAAATTCTTTTAAAATTAAGAAGTGTATTAAGTAGATATAAAATTCATTTAAATTGATTAGAATAATGTAATGTAAATTATTAATGATAACATTATTTTAAAAAATCTATCCACTGGGCTTATTAATGAAAGTTTCTCTTGAATGAATGAAATATTTACTTTTAAGCAAGTATTTTTTAGTTTACTGAATAAAATATTTATTCCGATAGACGAAATTAACAACTTTATATGAACATTAAGTTTCTTCAATCGAATTGAATAATTTGTTGAAACAAAATTGAATTGATGAACGATGTGTATACACTGTCGGTATCGGCAAAATAACGTATTCATTTTAGTGTAAGGTTATATGATTTAAAAGTTACTCGTCACAGAAATAATTTAAGTCACACGGCCTGTCCATTCTGAGGATTATTTCGCTACCATTATCCCACATTACGTATATCCACTGTGCAGTATTTCTGTGATTTTTAATACTTATCGTCCATTTTCTCGAAAACTATCAGTCGTAGAGTAAAAATCTTAATCAAAGAATCGATATCTTGGAAACCAATCGACATATTGATTAAAAAATTTCAAATTAGTTTCTCTCGTAAAAAATCCTATCGGAATCCGCATTCAAAACTTTTCGCCTCGTATATCGTACTCTTTTCCGTTTAGTCACTAAATTCCTGCGCAAGGCAAAATTTGAAATTACTAATAGTTTCCGAGTTCACATACACGAGTCGCCTGTATCCAGAATTACTACACTTTTTTGGTTTTAAAAAACGTGCCCGGATTTTGAACATAGCACAGATCGTGGGCACTTAATAAGCACTCAATTTCTACGCAAAGAAGAATTTGATAGCATTGGTGGTACCGAAATTCACATACCGGAGTTCTGGCTTCAGCTGAAGCTAGCATTACTACATGTTTTTGATAAAAAAAAGTGCCCCGATTTTGTGCATAGCACAAATCGAGGGCACTTAATTAGCACTAAATTTCTGCGCAAAGAAGAATTTGATCTCATTGATAGTTTCCGAAATTCATTACCGGAGTTCTGGCTTCAGCTGAAGCTAGCATTACTACATGTTTTTGATAAAAAAAAGTGCCCCGATTTTGTGCAT
>JAUMHM010059208.1:0-14613 GCA_032362435.1 Melikaiella ostensackeni
TTCGATCCCTGAGCCGGTACCTCTGGAAATTTTTCCATGTACTTTTACCGAGGTTCTGGTGGTTCGGATTCCACCTTCAGCTGTAGGTCTCCCCATCATGCACTTGGCTGTAACCCAGCCCGTGGATGGTGGGGTAAAAATTACACCAGACTACCCAATATGTCAAATTATGCATATCACTCTCATCAGATCACTTGATTGCATTGCCAAAATGCGTCCGTGACTGATTATATAAACCGGGATAACCCCGTGCTATATATTCAGTTTGGTACAAATATCCAACGTAAAAAGTGTCTTCAACATATTGGGCTGTAACCATCTTAAGTCTGAGATATAATTTTTTAATAATAATAATAATATAAATGAAGTTCGATTGATTAATTGAATTGAAACTGAAATTGAATTGAAAAACCAATTTTTAATTGCAGTTTGTATATACTTCTCAAGTTTCCTTCAAACTGATTTAAAGATTGAAGAAAGCAGCTCTAAAAATCATTAGTGATCAGCTCAAAAGCGAGAAAGTAGTTACGATTAATTTTAATAGGGAATATATCAGTAGGGTATGAAAGAATCTTAGCGAAACTACGAGACTTTATATATTACAATTTTCATTGAAAATATAAAAGATCTCATCCCATTTTATTCTATGCCCCAAACTCCATACGTTCTGCTTTATTCAGCAACTTTGACCTACTTTTTCTTTTCATAATTCCTTTGGTATCAGTTTGTGAAGTCGTAAAATCAATAGCACAATATCCATTTAGAAAGCAAATCAAACGTGTAATTTCATTGCTTTTAACAAAATCAGATGTCGCAACCTAGCTCAATAAAGCAAGTAAATGTTTTCATTCCATACTTTCAAGATAATCAACTGTCGCAATTAGGTCAGTAAAATTAGTAACTGAGCTCACTGCTGAACAAACCAAAAAAAAACAAGCGAAAGGTTTCTTAGTTGAAAGACAGTCACCAGAAAATACTGCTAAAATAATTATATCCTCGAAATGTTCATAAATTCTGTCATTTCTCTGTTTATTTTCTTTTCAATGTGTCACTCTTTTGCCTGCAAGAAAAATACGAATGAACCAAATTGGCTAAAAGGTTTAGCAAAGTACGTGGAACATGAATCCTCTGCATATCAAACGTTGCTTATTATTAATGAGGATTTCGAAAGGAGGAAGAAATTAAGACAATTCTTAGGGAAATCAAACCTATCAAACCAAGTATCCATATTCTTGTGCACAACGAAACGACTGAGGAAAATATCAGTAATTTAAAGCAGCTTGGAGCATTCAATTCCCCAACAACAACGTTTTTCCTGATAATAGATTCTGTCCAAAACAACATGATGATTGCACAAGAAATCATAAAGTTGATCAGCTTCTTGCTAAAAGGTCGTTCTCGTCCAAAGTGTCTAGTTTTGCAATTCTCTGCTGGACAAACGTCACTTGATTCCATCAAGAAGAAATTCCTGCGAACTGCTTGGAACAATCAATTTCTGGACGTAAGTACTATATACTTGAAATCGTTGGAAACACATCCAGGGTTCATTATTTCAATCCATTTGCGAACAGCTACTCAACGAAAAAGTACTCATCAGGAGCAGCACTTTTTCCAGACAAACTTCGGAACATGAGTCGTTACCAGATGGCAGTTGCTGTTTTTCATGCTCCCCCAAATATTCATATCGATTACAACGCTTCCAATTACCCAGTTAACTATTCCGGAACTGACGTGATTTTGCTGAATGCTTTCGCGATGAAGATGAATTTCAATGTTGAGTTTGATGCAGGCGTCAATGGGAAGTTTAAAACAACTTTGATCTTCCAGCAGTTACTTCTAAACAAAATACAAGTCAGTCTGATCCGAACAACGATACAGAAAGTTGATAAATATTCTTATATCGAGTTTTTAGTAATTGGATTAGGTAGTTTCAACGCTTTATCGCCGAGAATGAAGAACCAAGTAGATTTGGATAAATCGAGTTTCCTATACGAACTAGCCCCAATTGCAGTATTTTCTGCAATGCTCTGGCTGCTACTGTACGCGTTGAAACACTACAGCAGTGACTGGAATTCGTCTTTTACGATGCAGGTTGTATTGAGTTTAACAGTTCCCCAAGCACCTGTAAATTGGAAAGAACGGATCCTATTTGCCTATATAGTTATTGTGAGTTTCGTATACTCTTCAAATATTTATGTAATGCTCACCAGTATCAATTTACAATCACTTTCGGAACTTAAAATAAGTACATTGACTGAATTGGATAAGGCAGGTCTCGCGCTTGAGGTTGATCCAGCAGTAATTGATTGGATGATTGAGGACATCCAAAATATGAGCATGGTAAAGAAATCTCAATGTCTCTTTTCAGCACAGAGGACTGTGTGCTTCATGCAATCGCAGAGAAAAATGTAAGTTGTGTCATCTTAAAAACACAATCAAATTGATTCAATTCGCGCTTAAAGGGTGCGGAAGGCTCTGCATTAACTACGACAGTGAACGAACCTTTTGTCATATCAGCAGAAGGATTCTACCTAGAATCAGGTTCTCCTTACGTTGATCGATTCAATAGCCTTCTCTTAAGACTGATAGCATTTGGACTCTTCGAAAAGTGGAACAAAGACTTTGTGCCGATGATGTCATCTACAGAGAGGAACAAAGAAACGTTAGACGATTTGTTAATCAGTGACTATCAACTTTTCCCAATACTTGTAACTGAGCTTCTGGTTGGATTCCTGATCTCCGGAATCGTCTTTGTAGTTGAAATTATCGTAGCCAAAGTAATAAAGAGAGGAATGTAAGCAAGTAGAAATAAAGTCACTGTTCAAATCTTGTGTGAACTATGACTTACATCTCGTAGTTTGTTATTGCCAGGAAGCAAAATCACACATTTTGAGAATAAACAGAGACACTATGTTTTTGCGTTCATGCAGAATTTATTGTTCGTAGAGAAGATAGCAATTCATGTAGACTTTTTCAAACTTGATTGTAATAATATTCAATAGTGTGTTTTTTGTATGTGAACTTATTGTTATCATAATTAATTATATTATTTGGTGTAACCTATGTCTGTTCGTGAGTAGTCTGTGAATTTCTTATAGAATGGATTTATTTGATCCGTTCACTCCATGATATGCCTGCATAATTTCTTCTTTATCACTGTGAATTGCAATAATGTAAGTGGAACGTTAATAAACAAGATTTTATAAAAATGTTGCTGATATTTTCTTCAGAACATCTTTGAACTATCAAGCTGCACTACGTTTATATATGGACTTCAATATTAGAGGGCCTTGAGATATACTCCTGAGAATATAGGAATAGTAGCTTTAGGATGATACAAAATCTTGATTTTCACAATATCAACAAATATTGTTTGCAACTTCTAAAATGAGTAAAGTGCAAATAAGTTAAATGTTAATTGTAATATAAGTTGTTTTACTTCTTATTATACAAAATTTAACATTAAACATTCCACCTGAATGACATTTTGATTAAATATTTGTATGCGAATAATTTTGTGGTTGGGAATCAAAGATTCTAGATGTCTTACCAATTGATATGATATTAAGATCTTACAAGTTTACCATCGGATAGCTTCTTGTTATGAACGCGAAGTTTCTTCAGGACGAGTTGTCATTTATGATATTTTATGTTTATCCCGTTGCTAGGATTTCTTTAAAAACAAATGACTGACATTATATGTCCAATACTTTAGCCTTACTTGAGTGTGGATGAAGTATAGTCTGTACTTTAGCTACACTTACACACAAAAACTCAGGGCATCAAAACGTTGCAAACAGTTGACAATTTTACTATGTGATAAATGAAAACAACCCAATCTTCAACGTTTTGATATCATTTGATGTCACAATTTCAAACATCACTGTACATTTACAAGAAGCGAATGAACCTTTATACTTGAATATACTAAGAGTATGAGAATGTCTCATTTGTCATAAGTTTTTTATACTTTGGAAAGTCAATGAAAGTCAATATTTATTATTAAAATTAATATATTAATGAATAAAAAATCTATTAAATGATTATATTCAACTAATCATGGAGATATTGGTATATTATGTTTTATATTTGGTATTTAATCAGAAATAATCGGATCAAGATTAGGAATAATTATTCGAATAGAATTAGGCACTCCTTTAAAATTAATTGGGCATGATCAAATTTACAACTCAATTGTTAAAATTCAAGCTTTTATTATAATTTTTTTCGTAGTTATACCAATTATAGTTTGAGCATTTGGAAATTATTTAGTTTCGTTAATATTAATTGCTCCTGATATAGCTCTTCCCTGTTTGAATAATATAAGATACTGACTTTCAATTCATTCATTACTATTATTAAGTGTGTTAATTGATCAAGTTTCAGGAATAGGGTGAACTATTTATTCACCACTATCATCTAATTTAGGACATTCAGGAATTTCGGTAGATTTAACAATTATTCTTAAATTCCTCGGAAATTTCATTAATCTTAGGAGCAATTAATTTTATTACAGCAATTTTGAATATACGCTCTCATTTAATAAAAATAGATAAAATTCCTTTATTTGTATGATCTATTTTCCTAACAACAATTTTATTAATATTATCATTACCAATTGTAGCAGTAGCTATCACTATATTATCATTTGATCGTAATATAAATACTTCATTTTTTGATCAAATAGGAGAAGTAGACCCAATTTTATATCAACATCTGTTTTGATTCTTTTGTCATCCTGAAGTTTATATTTTAATTTTACCTGCATTTAGATTAATACCTCATACAATCTATAAAAAATGCGGAGAAAAAATACTTTTGGATCTTTAGGAATTATATATGCAATAATTTCAATTGGAATATTAGGTTTTATTGTATGAGGTCAACATGTATTTACTGTTGGAATATGGTACACATGTATTTTACACACCTGTAACAATAATTATTGCAATTCCTATAGGAATTAAAATTTTTAGTTGATGAGCAACCATATATGGATCAAAAATTATTTTGAATTTATCATTTATTTGATCCATTGGATTAATTTTTTTATTTTCTATTGGTGGAATAACTTGAGTAACATCAGCAAATTCATCAATTGATATTGTAATACATTACACTTATTATGTTGTTGCTCATTTTCACCATGTTTAATCAATAGGGGCAGCATTTGGTATTATTAGTGGAATGATTCATTGATTCCCTTTAATTAGAGGATCAACCTTGAACTCTAAGTGATTGAAAACTCAATTTTATTGTATATTTATTGGAGGTAATTTAACACTTTTTCCTCAACATTTCTCAGGACTAAGAGGAATACCTCGTCGATATTCAGGTCATCCTGATTTCCAGCGCTAAAATAAAACTCTTATCACATTTCTATGGTATGCATTTCACTCCATACCTTCTACTTTCTTCTAACAACACTAGCATTGCACTTTTCGTAATACCTTCACTGTCAGTTTGTAAAATCGTACGATCAATAACACTTTACTCTGGGCCTCATCAATTTTGCAAGAAAATCACAGGTGTAATTTCAGTACTTCTAGAAAAATCAGATGCCGCAATCTAGTCCAGTAAAGTGAGTAGTTGCTTTTTCGTTGGAGTTCGTTGTTAAGAGAAGCAAAGTTTCTTATTTGAAAAACAAATACGAGAAGTCAGTGCTGCAATTCTCAAGCCATTAGAATATTCTTAAATTTGGTCATTTCTTTATTTATTTTCCTCTTGATGTGCATCTTTTTCGACTGCAAGGCAAACACAAATCAACAAAATTGGTGAGAAGACTTAGCCGATTACGTCGAAAAAGATTCCTCTACATATCAAACGTTGTTGATTATTAATAAAGATCTATTTGAAAAGGAGGTAAAAACAGAAACAATTTTTCAAGAGCTCAAACATTTCAAACTAAGTACCCACTTCCTACTGCGGAACGAAGCTATAGATGAAGAGATCAGTGATATAAGGCAACTGAAAGCTTTCCATTCCTTAACAACGACGCTTTTTATGAGAACTGATTATGTCCGAAATAAGTTAAAGATTGCATAAGAAATAATGAAGTTGATCGGCATTTTGTTAGAAGATCGCGTTCGACCAAAGTGTCTTGTTCTTCAAGACTATGTTGTACGAAAGCTACTCGATCCTATGAAAAGGAAACTACTTCGAAATGATTAGAACAATCATTTCGTAGACGTAACTATTCTTGACATCATTGGGAACTTATCAAATTTGCAGTATTTCATTTCATTTACAAATATTCACTCAGGGAAAAAGTTATTTTTATGAGCAGCAATTTTTCCTGACAAACTTCGAAACATGAGTCATAACCAGGTGACAGTCGCTCTTTTGCATGTTTCCCCGCATTTGGTCATCCAGTTAGCTATTCCAGGAATGACGTACTCTTGCTGAATGCTTTCATGATACATATGAAATTAATTGTTTAATTTGAGGCAGGCATCAATGAAAAGGCAACAGTAGCTTTTTCATCCAGCAGTTACTTCTAAACAAAATGCAAGTCGCTCTCATCAGGACAACGATCCAGAAGGTGGGTAAGGATAGTGTTCTACAGTCTTTACCGTACAGTCTTTCCTGCAATGCTCTGGCTGCTGCTGTTTCGTATAATTTTCAAATATTTACGCAGTGCTCACCAGCATCATGTAAGAACTCATAGCAGTGTTGCCGCTTCAAACATTGGCTAAATTAAAAAGATCCGGTCTGGGACTTGAGGTTGATCCCTTGGTGATTGGTTGAGTCAGGACATCCAAAATTTGAGCACAGTAAAGGAATCTCGGAGTATATTTCCCAACACAGAAGACTGTGTTCTTCATGCAATTGCAGCTGAGAATGTAAGTTGTGTCATGTTAAAAACACAATCGAATTGGTTTAATTCATGTTTCATGTGTGCGAATGGAACCGCTTAAATCATGACAGTTGAGGAACCTTTTTTCATATCAACAAAAGGATTCGATCGAGAACCAGATCTCACGTTGAGTGATTTAATAGCCTTTTCCTAAGACTAAAGGCATTTTTTTCTCTCTCAAAACTAGAATGAAGATCTTATGCCAAGAATACAGCCTACAGACAGCAACAAAGACTCATTAGATGACTTGGTAATTAGAGACAATCAATTTTTGCCAACACCTTCAATTGAAGTTCTGGTTGGATTTATGATTTCTGAAATCATCTTGGTTGTAGAAATTATTGTTGCGATGATCAAAAAAAGAGGAGTAAGCGTCAAGTAGATAATTATTCATAGTAATCATTATTATTATACCGTTAAGTCAGATCCCTTTCGGGGTAAGCGCAACTTGTTCGGTTCTAGGTGCATTATACTGTCAGGGATCAAGGAATGTATATGGCAAAGATAAGTTAGTGTGTGATATTCAGGAGAAGGGATAGATTTTAGATCATTCTAGAAGTCGCGTGCTGGATATTCAAACTTATAATGGATATATAATGTATCATATTATTTAACATAAAACCTATGTCTATTTGAGAGTTGTCTATGCCTTATTTACAGAATGGATTTATTCGGTTCGTTTAGTTCATAACATTGCTGCATGAACTTACTTTGCTATCACTATAAATTGTGATTATGTCAATGGATTGTTAATAAAACAGATTTTTAAAAATGTTTCTAATATTCTCTTCAAGATGCTTTTAAACTATCATGTTGCACTATATTTATAATGTATGTTTAATTTTAGAAGAGTCTTCAGAGATAATTCCGCAACTTAAAGAATAACAGTTTAAAGCTAAGATTTTTTTAAGGAATATTTCCTGTTTTTGATCAGAAACTAGTATAGGAATGAAAACAGAAAGTATCACAGTAAATCACGAAGATATTTTATATCGCAAAATTTAATGAAAACGCTGCAGACTATTGGCAACTACATCAACAGCTGTTTTCTATGATGTTAATATACGATCAATTTGTAAAAGTGGCACACCCTATCATTTTCCTCAGGTCCTTACTAATTTAGAGAGTAAAGTATATACGATTACTTTCAGTAATTATTATATAATCAGATCTCATAAGCTGATTATAAGTAAAAGCAATCATGACCTGAATTCACTGGTTCCTAAAGTCAAAACAAAAACATAATACATATAAAGGTTAGAGTTTTTTTGATTTTAATGGCTGACGCCGAATTCAAGAGAGCCAAATACGCGATGATCCCTGGTGCCTACTAATATGGGAAAATAGAAGTAATTGGGATCCCGTAGTAAGAATGAGGCCCTGAAAACACTGCATCAGATTTTCAAGTTTCCAAAGCGATACTCCTTTCTATGATTTGCTTTAGAATTTTCAGAGAATCTCCAAACAGAAAAATGGAGTTGCAGCGTGTGTTCTTCGTTTCAACCAACCAAAGTCTTATGAGTAGTAAATCTTCTACAATAACAAACATATCTAGATTATTATTGTGAATTTTCAAAACTAAGTAGGCTCGTGTTGAACTCTTATGGATTAGCATGTCGTTTCCATGAGGGCTCACGCCTGAATTGCCTTAAGGATCCTGGAAATCGAGTGTGAATCGAACTTATAGGATTCAGGCCTACTATTCAGCGAAGCAGGGAGCAGGTGAGGCAGGTTTCGAGCTCGGACTAACCTTTAGGCGATCCTACCGGCCTTAAATTTCATATTTATATATATATATATGTTTGAATAACTAAAATTTGAAATATTTTTTACAAGCTCTCAGGGTCATCAAAACGGAGCGCTAGGCTTCTAAAACCGATTATTGTAGACATACAAAGTTTGTGTATAATGCTAATAAATCTGGTATTCTTCCGAGGAAATTGAGTGACATATTTTACTGATATCTTGCGTGTTTGTGTAGCCTACCCTTTTATACAGACTGTTTGTAATTTGAGACAAAGTGCTCATAAACATTTTTTTTCGTGAAAACTAGTTTTTTTGGCACATGAGAGTGTATTACACCACAACTGGAAATCTGTCAAAGAAAATTTTCGTAAGGTCCACTACAAGCAAAAAAAATTAATCTTTGGTAATGTCGCGCTGCGACAAACCGCGTGGCATGGCACTACGCTTTGCTGCAAGGACGCTCGCGCGCCTTCCATTGTTCTAGATCAATAACCCCCTTAAATGAAATTCAAGTGAATTTACGGGGATTTGAGGGGAATGAGAAGAATTTGATACAACTGATAGTAATTCAAGGTAAATTGGGAGAAAATCTAGTGAACTTACTACGAATCGAAAATATTTTATAACATTCTTGAATTCATTAAATTTGGAGTGAATTTGCAAAAAAATCAAGGGAAATCAAAAGAGTTTAAAGTTTGAATTCGCAGTATTTTCTGCAATGCTCTGACTGCTAATGTACTCGTTGAAGCACTACAGAAGTGACTGGAATTTGTCTTTTACGGTGCAGGTTGTATTAAATTTAACAGTTTCCCAAGTACCTGTATATTGGAAAGAAAGGGTCCTATTTGCCTATATAGTCATTGTGAGTTTCGTATACTCTTTAAGGATTCATGTTATGCTCACCAGTATCAATTTGCAATCACTTTCGGAACTCGAAATAAGTACATTGGCTGAATTGGATAAGTCAGGTCTTGCACTTGAGGTTAATCCAGTGGTAATTGATTGGATGATTGAGGACATCCAAAATATGAGCATGGTAAAGAAATCTCAATGTCTATTTTTCAGCACAGAGGACTGTGTGCTTCATGCAATCGCAGAGAAAAATGTCAGCTATGTCATGTTAAACACACAATCGAATTGGTTTAACTCGCGCTTCCAGGGTGCAAATGAAACTGCTTTAACTGCTACCGTGAAAAAACCTTTTGTCATATCAGCAGAAGGATTCTATTTAGAAACAGGTTCTCCTTACGTTGATTGATTTCAAAGCCTCATATCACGATTGACGACATTTCGACTTTTTGAAAAGTGGAATAAAGACGTTGTGCCAAGTTTGCCGCCTGCAGAGAAGAACGAAGAAGCTTTACGCGATTTGGTAATCAGTGACAATCAACTTTTCCCAATACTTTTGACTGAACTTCTGGTTGGATTTCTCATCTCCGGAATCGTCTTTGTAGTTGAAATAGTTGTTGCGAAAATCATGAAAAGAGGATTGTAGGTAAGTAAAAATAGAGTCACTGTTCGAATTTTGTATCGACTATGACTTATAGCTCGTAGTTTGTTATTGCAATAAGCAAAATCATACATTTGAGAATAAATAGAGACACTATGCTTTCGCTTTTATGAAGAATTTACAATTTGTAGAGAAGATGATCCGTACAGACTTTTTTAAATTGAATTGTATCAATATTTAATAGCGTGTTCTTTGTATGTCATTGTATTATCATTTAAATGAACAATATTATTTCGTGTAACCTACTTCTGTTCGAGGGGCGTCTGTGAGTTTCTTATAAAAAGGATCCATTCGATCGCTCACTTTTGTATGCTCATCTTCTGTATCATTATAAATTACAATTATGTAAATGGAATGATAATAAACAAGATTTTATGAAAATGTTGCTGATATTTTCTTCAGGGCGTTTTTAAACTATCAAATTGCAGGACGTTGATATTATGAGCTTAATCCTAGAGGGCCTCAAGATATACAGGTACTCCTGGCACATTAGGAATAATAGCTTGAGAGTTCACGATTTTTAAAGAAATATTTCTTGCTCTTAAGAAGAAAGAAGTATAACCCAGGTAAACAAATTTTAATAAGGGATTGCTTCAGGAAAACGTCTGGGAAATCGCCTGAGAGTGATCTGTTGGATAGTAAAGTAAAAGTATTGCAAATGAGACTATCCCATGCTTCATGTATACTTAACTAAAGTATATTGAATGTATAGCTCAAATATGGCTATGGTATATGGATGTATCTTTGAAGTATAGGAAAATTATTGCTAAAGTATATCTGAGAAGTACCTGTATAACTGAAGTATTGCTAATGTATAGCTGATGTTCAGCCAAAGTATGACTGAAGAATGGATCTGAAGTATAGTTCAAGTATGTAAAGTATGCCTTAAGTATAGGGGAAGTATACAGCCATAGTAGGTATTACCGTATTATTGATGATGTGAGACACTCGGATATCGAAAATACATGAAAATAAATATCCAGAATCATGATTTTCACAATGTTGAAAAAAATTGTCTTCAGTTTCTGGAATAAGTAAAATGTCAATTGTAACATAAGTTGTTTTACTTTATATTATGCAAAATTTCACTTTTTAAATTCCAGAATGAGCTGGCACTCATGATACATTATGTTTATCCCATAGCTAGAATATCTTCAAAAACAAATGGCTGGTGGCCTGTGCCCGATACTTTAGCCACACTCAAGCATGAATGAACTTATAGTCTACATTTCGGCTATACTTACACACAAACATCCAGAGTATCATAATGTTGCAAACAGTTGACAGTTTTATCATATTACAAGCGAAAAATACCCATTGTGAAACGTTATGATGTAATTTGATGTCACTGTGACGAAAAATATGTATATTCACCAGAATCAATTGAAACTCATATACTTGACTAAACTTGAACCATGGAAATGTTTCATAGCTCCTTTGGTTCTGGCTTTTTGTCTTCATACTTTTCTTTGAATGACCGAAGTTCGGTGGTACTCACGTTATGAATGGACGCACCACCTCATGATAACTTAGCTGCTTAGCTTGGACACGATTGTATATTTATGGATAACATTTCTCGCATCAAGTTAGTAGTTGGTTGTATACTTTAAATAATGAACAATGCAAATAACATTGTAGCTTTAGATGAGATTCACACTTACACTTAATTACTATATAACTAGAATTTGGAATCTTATAATAAGTAGAAGCAATCATGATTTGAATTCATTGTTTCATGAAGTCGAAACAAAAGCCGAACAAAAAGTTCAGACTTTTTGAGATTTTAATGGCTATAACCGAATTCACGGAACCTAAAAATGGATCAGTCAGTGATACTACTTACGATTATTACAGTAATTTTAGTTTGAAATATTGCAAATTATATGGTCCAACTCTACAAAATGTAAGACGAATTGAATAGGAATTTGTCATAATGAAGAGACCTTGAAAATACTACATCGGTCAGGCAAATTCGCAAAGCAATCAGTAAAATTGCCACCTACGCTGCTTATTAATTTGTTTCCCCGGATTATAATAGTTTTTTGTCAAGAACAGGAAATATTTCTTGAAGAATCGTAAACTGCTGGAAAGGGTCTGGGGTTTAGGTATTTGACCTGCCCTTTTTGCTCACTTCTCACTTTTTTTTAGCTATCACTTTTTTTCATCCTTTTCCTTCCCAAGAGTCTGTTTAGCATGTGTTCCAGTAGCAGTATTCGACGCTGTGGTTGATCAGTTATTGGCTACAGATTCGAAGGAACAAATATGTACACACCCTCTACAGGATTTACTCCATACTTTACAGAAACACTGCGCGACCGCTAATGTTCTCTCGTGGGACAGAATATAGAAAGATGAAGTTATAAAATTTTTCGTTTTAACTGAATGAAGTTTTATGACAAGTTAATTTTTCATTAAATCAAACAAATATCTTGATTATCATTGTAAAATTCTAAAAATAAATAGATTGTTCGATTATTATCAATTTAAAATAAATATATAACTTCAATGTTATCTCTTGTGTCTCTTACAAATAAATAAAAATGAATAAATAATGATACGATACGTATCGTAATTTCCAGCGCTAAAAGGAAACTCTTATCTCATTTCTATGGTATGCATCCCACTCCACACCTTCTACTTTCCTTTAACAACACTGGCATTGCACTTCTCCTATGATCTTCAGTGTCAGTTCGTGAGATCGTATGATCAATAACACTTTACTCTAGGCCTCATCAATTTCGCAAGAAAATCACACGTGTAATTTCAGTACTTTTGGGAAAGTCAGATGTCGCAATCTAGTCCAGTGAAGTAAGTGGTTGCTTTGGTTGGAGTTCGTTTTCAAGAAAAGGAAAAAAAACACAAAGCAAAGTTTCTCATTTCAAAAAAGATACCAGAAGTCAGTTCTGCAATTCTTGAGTCATTAGAATGTTCTCAAGTTTGGTTATTTCTTTATTTATATACCTTCTAATATGTTTTGTTTTCGACGAAACTATAGATGAAGATATCAGCAATATAAAGCAATTGAAAGCTTTTCATTCCCTAACAACGACGTTTTTTATGATAACCGATTATGTCCAAAATGAGTTAGAGATGGCAAAAGAAATAATAAAGTTGATCAGCATCCTGTTTAGAGGTCACGTTCGAACAGAGTGTCTTGTTCTTCAATCCATTTACGAACAGCTAATTAACGAAAAAGTACTCATCAGGAGCAGCACTTTTTCCAGACAAACTTCGGAACATGAGTCGTTACCAGATGACAGTTGCTGTTTTTCATGCTCCCCCAAACATTCATATCGATTACAACGCTTCCAATTACCCAGTCAACTATTCCAATAATGACGTACTTTTGCTGAATGCTTTTGCGATGCATATGAAATTTATTGTTTAATAATAGGCAGGCATCAATAAAAAGGCACCAGTAGTCTTTTTTCATCCAGCAGTTACTTCTAAACAAAATGCAAGTCGCTCTCATCTGGACAACGATCCAGAAGGTGGATAAGGATAGTTTTTTGGGTGCTGATGTACGCGTTCAAACTCTGCAGCAATGACTGCAATTTGTCTTTCACGATGCAGGTCGTATTGGGTTTAACAGCTCCCAAGAACCTGTAAAGTGGAAAGCAAGGAGCCTATTTGCCCATGTGGTCCTTGTGAGTTTCGTATACTTTTCATAGGTTAATGCATGCTCACCAGCATCAAGTTAAAACCGACGGCAGAGCAACAACTTGCAACATTGGCTGAATTGGATGAATCCGGTCTGGAACTTGAAGGTAATCCCGTGGTAATTGATTGGTTGAGTCAGGATATTCAAAATTTGAGCATAGTAAAGAATTCTCGGAGAATATTTTCCAACACAGAATACTGTGTTCTTCATGCAACCGCAGCTAATAATGTAAGTTGTGTCATGTTAAAAACAAAATCAAATTGGTTAAATTCATGCTTCAAGTGTGCGAATGGAACCGCTTTAACCATAACATTTGAAGAACCTTTTATCACATCAACAGAATGATTCGATCTAGAACCAGATCTTGCGTTGAGCGATTTAATAGCTTTCTCTTAGGACTAAAGGCATTTGGTCTCTTCGACAAGTGGAATAAAGACCTTATGCCAAGAATATAGCCTACAGATAGCAACGAAGACTCATCAGATAACTTGGTGATTAGTGACAATCAACTTTTCCCAATACTTCTAATTGAAGTTCTGGTTGGACTTCTGATTTCTGGAATCATCTTTGTTGTAGAAACTGTTGTTACGAAGATTAAGAAAAGAGGATTAGGCAGCAAGTAGAGGATAAGTGATAGTATTAATTATCATTATACCTTTAAGCCAAAAGCCTTTCGTGGTAAGCACAACTCATTTGGTTCATGGTTTATTATATTGTCGGGGATCAAGGAATGTATATGGTAAAGGTAAGTAAGTAAATGATATTTACGAGGTGTGACAATTAAGTAATGAGACTGATTATACAAAAACCATATATTTGAAAATTATTGTACAACTCTTC
>JAUMHM010059272.1:0-14608 GCA_032362435.1 Melikaiella ostensackeni
GTCGTGTACCAAAAAACTTACACACTGATGAAGGTAAAGAGTTTTATAATTCACATTTTTAAAAGCTCATGCAATGATAAGGCATCAATCTCTACTCAACGCATAGTAATCTGATGGCGTCGATCTGTGAAAGACCCAATCACACACTTAAGAACAAGATGTGACCACAATTTAGCTTGAAAGGCAACTACGAGTGGATAGACATTTTACGCTCTATCATCTCCAAGTATAACAATACCAAACAACGATCAATCGGAATGAAGTCAAAAAAATGTGTCTGCTAAGGATGAAGAGGAATGGATAGAACGCTTCAAAAACTGAGAGGTATACCCAGAAAAAGGTCAGAGTTCAAAGTTGGTAACAGAGTTTAAATAAGCAAATACAAGCACGTTTTTGAAAAAGGATATACTATACACCCAATTGGACGACAGAGATATTTACTGTGGATCGAGTTATGTCAATGAATGCAGTGACTCACAAGCTCAAGGACTACCAGAATCAACCTAACCTGTCACTGGTGAATGCTATGAACAAGAACTTCTAAAAGCGAAACATTTAGACATATGTCTTGTAGAAAAGGTGATCAAGAAAAGTGGTAAACAAATCTTTGTAGAGTGGTTAGGTTTTGATAGCTCACGCAACAGCTGGATCGACAAATCTAATATGTAATCTACTCTGTGCAATGTAGAATCGACTTTCTGCAATATTCGATCAACTTTTTGCAATGTTGAATCAAGTTGCATCAACTTTCTGCAATGTTGAATCAACTTTCTGCAATCTTAGATCAACTTTCTGCAATGTTGTATCAAATTTCTGCAATGTTGAATCAACTTTTTGTAATGTTGAATCAACTTTGCGCAATGTTGAATGAACTTTGTGCAATGTTGAATCAACTTCGTGCAATGAAGATTACACATCAGGTTACTATCGAAATTTTAGATCAGATTTACATATCAGATACTATCAATTTCGAGCATTGACTCATCATTGGTTCAACATTGATTTACTGTTGGTTCATGGTTGACAGAAAGTTGATTTAACATTGTACGAAGTCGTTTACTGGAGAACTTCACCCTATACTCATGGACATTATGTCTTACACACCCCGAAATCAAATGCAGCATTCCATTACATATAATCTGAACTCATTATTTACAATGCGATTTATCATCAATGTTGAATTCAAAAAGATGGAAAGTTAGTCTCATCGGTGGAACTTGGAGCCAATCGTCCTCATGCAAGTTCAACATCAAATCCTTGAGAGTAGATATTGTTCAAAAGTTACTTCAATACCATTCTACTGTTCTTTGATAGTCAAGAGAAGCAACAATATATCGATTCTGGAAACTTCGTATACATGACTATATCTTATGACGATTATATAGTGGTTTTGAAGCAAATTCAAGATACTGAGTTGAACCTGAAAAATTATCCATTTATACTATCAGAAACAACGTTTGCTGTTCTACAGGGAATCAGTCTTTGTATCGACCGGTATCTTCTAGAACAGAGTGTTATGCCGTTTCAACGTACAAAGAACTTCACAGCTCCACAAGAAAAAAATTTTTTTATCCATGAACCTAGACCCCCCATACTATATGTAATCGACCCCGCTGAAACCGAATCCGAGGTCAAAAAAACCCCATCACATCAAGTTTTTCTTCCAACCTCAAAAAATACCCAAAAATGACAAAAACTAATAACCTTAACTTACAAAATAAAATAAACTTAATAACCCCATAATCCTATATCACAATAAGCCCATAATTATTCCGTCAACTTCACAACCTTATAACCCTAAAACCTTATAACCCCATAACCTCATTGCCCCACAACACCATAACCCTATATTTTAAGTGTCAGAAAGAAAAGGCACTTATTCGTATTCAAACTTTGGGGAGCAGATTTTGTAGGCTGGATGGATTTCTTAAACCCATAAACTTATAACCCCACAACTCTATAACCTAAGTATCGGAAAGAAGGCATTCATTCGTATTCAAACTTCGAGGAGCCATTTACTGCTGGTTAGCGACAAGTTGTAATTTAGCGTGGATACGAACCATTATCGACTGTCGGGAACCTAGCACAGGTATAAACTATACTTTGTAATGTTAGGTTAGGTTAGGCTAGATTTCTTTAAATAAACCAAAAATTAAAGTTGACAGACATTGAAGTTTCCAAAAGAATGGATTTCAAAGAGGTTTCAATGTTTCACCATTTTTTTGCATCATTAGGTTGCGATTCTCGTGTAAGCCTGTATTTCAGAAGCACACCTTACACGCAGAAGGAAAAAGCATCGCTGTGGTGCAGATTCTCTTAAACCTGTAGTGAAGCAACTCACCGTACACCACAGGAACATGCATCGTTGGAATCATAAGCTTTCTGAAGCCTGTAGTGCAGCAACCCGTCTTGCATTGAAAAAACATCGTTGGTTTGAATCTCGCGCTCGCGGAAATACTTCGATCATTTACTCTTTTCATTCAAGTACCTTTAAATTATTTTTAAACTTGAAATTTATAAATTTAATCATTTAATGAAGTTAAAATAATTAATTTTAATAATAAAAACAACTCAATTATCACACTTGTAATTACTAGCCGGTTACTCTTCAGCCGAAGCGGTAAAACAGGGACTTACCTCGTTGAGCGTACCATGAATTCGTTTCAGCTTACTTGAAATGTTAAACACTTTGAGTGCTAGTTAAGCATGAGTTGATTTTCCCGTCATCTACTGCTGGTATCAACAAGTTATCATTTGGTATAGTTTAGTTTATACCTGTGCTAGGTTCCCGACAGTTGATATGCACAGATATAAAGCATCCTTTGTAATTTAAGGTTTTTTTGAAATCCATCCTTTTGGAAACTTCAATGTCTGTCAACTTAAATGCGCTCTCGCATTTATGCATTTCAGCGTTGAATCATCTGGAAACATCGATGGATCTTTCTAACAGAACAGTTAGATGCAACGCTTCCAGAAACTTCTAAGCGGGGAATTTCGAGAGAAATAGCGTCTTTCATGTCTCGAGCATTCTTGAAACTTCGATTTAGAGAGAACACGTCCCACGTTTCTAGAAAGACTAATGACAGAGACAATTCTAAAGCTCCTCATGTTACAAAACTTCTAGATACTTCAATGTATAAATAATCTTTAGAGATCTCATCCATCAACGTTTCCAGCAGGTCAGATTTCTAGAAAGATCGATTCCCAGAAGTTTCGAGTTCCTATGAAAGTTTAGTGAAGAGGTGGAGGTGGGTGATGGCTCGGTCGGTGAAATATGGACCATCCCCATCGATCGAGTCAAGATTGCATGTCAGTAACCTACTTTACCGACCGATGGTGAAACAGTTGCCGGTCACTTACCATCGGCGACAGTGGAGCCATCTGTCGGCGGCAGCTGGAACTACATAGTTAGCCAACACACACTCGGTCGGTAATGCCAGGACCAGCCTTGTTGGTCGGGATACGATTACATGTTAGTTCTAGCATGGACACGAATCATTATCAATTGGCGGTAAATTGCCGCTCACTGTTTTGCCGACTGAGGTGCCGCAGAACCGACCTAGCTATACTACTGAAGTTTGTCCAAAGAACACATTCTCTTCTCCGTGTAACAGATTAACAAAATATGGAAATGAAAATAATGTTTTCAGGAAAACTTTTTTTCAGTTCAAAAAGTCAGCTTTCCTTTGCTACCGTTTGACAGCACAATTTCAGTTTTCGTCGCCTAGGATGGTGAATAGAAAAGATAGAATGAATTTAGAGATGAAAATTGATTCACAAAATGAAATGAAATATCTGAAAGCAAGGTGAGTCATTGTTCTGGGTTTAGATGTGACAATATTCCTATATATTCCTATATATGTTTAACAATTAAACATTTTATCCTTAGTTTGCATAGAATTATCGCAATTAATTTCGGAAATGATCAATGAATAAGAATTCAAAGACGAAATTCATTTTCTCGCAATTTTCTTTTATTTTCAGAGTTAAATTAAATGACACTTTTATATTTTCTTACATCAATGAAAGAACTACGTATTACAACGCAATATAGTGAAAGTTTCTAAATGTTATTTCACGTTTTTATCCTAAAATGTTTAAGGTATTCAGATAAGAAAGTATTACGCATTGCAAGAACTTAAATTATCAGCATTAGCGCCACGCCTTTAAAACGTGCTCATCACGCATACGCAAACATTATATTGTTTTAGGAGTTACAAGCTCTTGTACAGGTAAGTAACTTCCCAATTACCAAAAATGACAGATTTCTGACGTGTAAACATCTTAAACCTCGATATTTGGCGTCGCGCCTGATTCGAGTGGAACCATGGCTCGAAATTGTTAAACAAGGCTCTGACACACGCGTTGTGTCGTCTGTCAGAGACCTGAAGCTTAGTTCTCTTCACTCACACAAAGGAGCCCTTCAGTTATTCTTTCGCCTTTGTACGGTATTCTTCTACATATTGAACATATACTTAATTTAAAGAACTTATTGATATTTATATAAAGTCAGGTCTTCATAAATGAATTTACAAAAATTTTAAAAATTGTATTCTAACAGATGTAATTAATTTTAAATGAAATAAAATTAAAAATAATTTTCAAAACAAGAGTCAACTATTTTTCACTTTTTAAAACTTTTTTCAACCAACTTAAAGATTTCACTGTATCAAGAAACAACAATTCTAGAAATATCTCTTTGAGTCACTAAAAAAATGCGGAAAATTATCTTCATAATTAGCCCAAAAACAATTTCAAAAAAAGTATTATTTCCGAACTTATTGATATTTTTCGAAAACATTAAAATTTGAGGTTTTTTGAACTCGTTTTTAATTTCTAGAGTTTAGCAAAGTGTGCCAAGGCGCAATCCAGTGGGATAATTCTTTCGAAAGTTATCGTGCCTACAGATTGACACGATTGTAAAAATCACTTTTCTGATTCTGATTCTGATTTCTGTTGAATATTGTTAAATCTGCCATAGTTATATTTTTTAAATCTTAAATTGAAAACTGATTTTCATCGATTCAACTTTATTCCTGTCGAGGCTTAAGCTGTTCCTAACATAAAGATGAGCTGCTATTCTAATTTCAGATTCATCACTCGAAATTGATAAAATGATTACAAGCAATTTTGCAGGTCTTTTTGAGGTGAGTGACTTTGCTGTTGAAGCTTCCATCGTTTTTTGCGTTGTTTAGCTATAAATTTGAATTTTCAATTTTCTTATGGCATTTTTCACGTAACGAACTTGACCTGTCTTTTTGGACCACAAACCAGTGCGCGAGAAGGAATCAAAACTAGAAAAATTCTTCAAAAGTTATCACGTCATCAGACAACAGACAGATAGAAATGTTCGTAAGAACCATTTTTTTCTGACTCAGGAGGTCTCAAAACTTCAAGAATTGGCGAAAACTGGATAGGTCCAAATTCACATGAATCTAAGACATTTCATCACAAATGATGAGAATGTAAAAATTCAAATTTTTCCGCCAAACTATAGGTGCTATTAAAAAATATTTGGAGAAATTTTTAAGGTCTGTTTACGCATGCGTAAATAGTTTATAGCTCCTTTTTATATGACAAAGTACTATTATAACCTGATTACTCTAGAAAATGACAAGCATTAAATTGAGCTGACTAATGTTTACATTTTTCTCATTATTCTGGGATTATCTGTCAAACTGAGAGACTCGACATTGTCTCTGCAATTTCTACCCCACTGTAAAAACAAAGTATTACTTTAGTGCTCATATCAGGTATTAAGATAAGACTCAGAAGAAACAGTCTCGAGTGATAATAAAATGACGCGTTTGAATCGGACTTTAATATTCAAATGATTTCAATCTGCTAACTCTGTTTCAGACGTTGTAAATGAGAAAACTCCGATTAAACAGACATTTTTTTCATCCGTTTTCGACTTTTTTGAATCGGATTAAAATCTTTGAGGTTATGCTTCTGTATTTTACAAAAAATTCGAAAATTGTAAATCAGCGAGCGAATGAAACAAATTATATACCAGAGTGTGAGATTCTGTTATGCATATGCATTTTGAAAAAAATATAACACATGTTCCTGAAACAGATGTTTAATAAATAAATGAAACGTTAAAATGGAAATCATAGTAAATCGGTTGCTCTTGGAAATGGTCAATCAAGATTGCGAATTTACTAAGGCCTCAGACCGATTTAAATTCTCCAATCAGTTCTTTGTTTCTGAGTAGAATACTGTTTAATAGGTCAGACTAGTGATAATGTTAAAATTAATCGAATCGCCCTAGAGGCAAGCTTCGGATTTGAATCCTATCCGAGCCGGTCCGAACTAATTCGATAACTCCGAAAAAATCCCAAAAAAGTTTTCAATCCTACTGAATTTGATTCAATCCGAACTTGAATTGATCTGAACTAAAATTTTAATTGGAATGAATCCGATTCAGTCCGAACTCGGATTCATTCGGATTGAAAATTCAGTATAAATCGGAACACGGATTAAGTCGGATTTATTTTTAACCGATTTGTATTGAATGAAATCGCAAACTTTTTTGGATTGGTTCGGATACGGATTTCGGAATACGGTACTATGTCTTGAATAGCGACTTTTCCTAATTTTCATAATTTGATTAATATTTTTGTCCCAAATCATTCATTTTGGTACCAGAATAAATAATCCATCGGGGGAGTTAAAAAAATTAAGCGATTTTTTCATTAAAAATCTGATTTTTGTGTGAAATTGCGATTTCTTCCAATTTACGATTCGTTCACTAAATAATGCATCAAAAAAAGTTTTATCGGGGATTTGTGCATTTTTATAGCATAAATAGGCTATTAGAGAAAATTATGTTACATAACCTATAAAGAATGTTGAATAGCTCGTAAACAAGTACGTACGTTAGTGTACGTGGTTATTCAATTAGTTATAACAAAGACGAATGTTGAGTGTTCACAATATTTTTCAGAATAATAAGCCTGATGCGCTATTGCGATACATACACTGTTTAAAATTTCTATTGTAATTTCACGATAAATGTATTGGAAGTTTATTACCGAAACGTAATGTAATTTGACAATACATGTTTTTGTACACGGAATTAAGAGAAAAATGAAAGTTTCCTGCATATATGGTCTCCATTATATTTTTAATAAAAATAAAAAATCGCTGGTCTTAGCGTTTGATCATACATAAATCAAGAATTAAGTATGACGAATGGGTGAACAATACCCAAAAACGTATGCTATGGGTGAAATTTTCATGCATGATGAATTGTTTTAAGGTTAGGTATGTAACTTATTTAATTTCTTAATGATTTGTCTACTAACAAAGATTCTTAATACAATCAGCATATTGAGCAATTGGTATTTCACGATATTTTCATTCAAGTTACTTTAGTAATAATTCATAGAAATTTAAAAATATATTTGAAGATAAACATAATTGAAAATTACAATACTTGTATTGATGTATGTATATGTATGATGATAATGAATACTTGTACTGATATGAATTTATCGCAATTTCGTGTTACACTACGGTGCCCGCAATTCAACATTACAATTTGTATCGTAATGTATTGTAAAATCACAAACATTTTTAACAGTGTATAAAATGCGAAAGAATTCTTTTCCGCAAAAAAAGAATGTCAATTTTCTTTTTCTTCAACTTAAATTATTTATAACAAAACTGAATGTTAAGTCATAATAATTTTTGCGTAAAAAGTAGAAAAATTGCGTATTTGTTTATAGCAATAAAATTTCAAAATAAACAAATTATTTCTCTCCTGTGTATGCTCAGGCTGCAATTCAACTTGATTGCCAATAAATCTATGGGTTATGAGCTATGAAAAAAAATGTTTCTTAAAAATGTACATTTTTCGTATATTGGTTTTAAAAAAATAGACTAAACATTTTAAAAACTAAAGATATCGCTTTGTACGTTCTTGAATATTTCTTTCAGATTCGCACCACTGTGTGGTGGGTTTGAAAATTTCGGAAATTGGAAAATCATGGAAAATGCTCAGCTCAGCCCTCTCGAGGCCCTTCGAAAGCGGCTCACTTTGGAAAAGTTCATCTTCTCCATCGCAGGGGCCAACAGTGGCAATTGTGCGTCTCGAAATTTTTAAGTCCGATTACTGGTTTGAAAATAAACGGAAAAATAACTTCAGGAAGGAAGGTTGGATTGTTATAAAATCACATTCAAAAAGCATTAACTCATAAATATGTAATGATTGTGGACGTTATACGTAGCCTGCTTACGGATTTCAGGAAATTGCCTTATCATTCCTTCAATGAAGTTGAAAATATTACACAATCACATTGTTATGTTTCCTAATCATATGACCTTTTTTTAAAGAAATACCCTCTTTTTTTCAATTTCCAATTCTTTTCTGGATTTCGCAACAATGATAAACCCTCCCGGCAGAATCATTCTTCATTCGTTCCTAAAATACAATTTTTGTCCAATGCTTGGACAATGAAATAACTTTTGCCTACATGAAATAAAAATTTAAAAAATGGGGAATACGTTTGACTTGACTGAATTATATTTAACATTGTAAAAATGGGGTTTTTTCGACTTTGTAATGCACATGAATGTAACATTTTTCTTCACTTTTGCACTTTGAAAATCGAATTTTGCCATAAAAATATAATCTGTTGAATTAATGTGAATAATAAGCGGTATAAAAATCTGTATCATTATTATAATTAGGTATCGACATTTTTTATGTAAGCTGCATCCGACTTAAACGAAATAAAATGGAATCCAAATTCACAATGTTCATATTTCAAAAGCTGAAAAATTGGAAGAGTTCAATTTTAAAATAGTGAAAATTTTAGAATAAGTTTCACTTTTCTAATTTTTAACGTCGAATTTGGATTGCCGTCGACTTTTTGAACTTTATGCTTATTAAGATCTAAAGTTGGGAATGTTAAAGTCTTAAAGTATGAAAATTCTATCACAGAGACCCTTTTTTTAATTCGAAATTTGTACTTTTAAAGTTGATGACGGAAGGGAGATTTCTTCTATTGGCTGATCAGAGGGCTGCTTCTTGCTACAACTTGTCTGAATTTTATTATACCTTCTTATTGAATATTAAAATTATTTATCCTTGTTTTCATTTTGATACATGAGACAGAAAATTAAAAGATGAATTAAATGATTTTAATTTTAATTTTCAATACCTCTAGTACGTTATCTATAACACACGTTGTAAATAATTCTGAAGATTCTTAAAGATAAGTGTAGCAAATATGAAAAGTTTCGAGATCTGAGATAAACAATTGTGCTCCTTCCACTCTAATTATTGCAGTATAAATGAGGCGTTGTTATCGGATAGAAGTGATAAAAGTTAGTATATGGTATATAGCAGTCATTTATCGAGTGCCTATCCATAAGCTCGAAAAATAAGTTTTACAGTTCTCTATGATTCTGTCTATTAAAAAAAAATGAAGATTATTAGCGCCGTTTCCCTCCTTATATCCGCAGGTGTTCTTCATTTCATACGTAAGTGCAATATAATATATTATAATAAATATTTATAACAAATGTTACATATGTTATTAAACATAAATACAGTTACCTTCCGATTTAGTGCCGTTCAATCTAATTCCACTTACCCTCATTCAATGTTCGAAGATTCCCCCACTTACGACTCCGTACTGAGGTGCGTCGGTTTATTTAAGATCAGCCGATTTGGTTCCGCGACCTAATACTATATACTACCATGCGCTTCATTTAGGAAGGCTCCACTGAAATTCGTCACTTCTACTCTCAACTACTTAGTGAAAGAAAATCACAAAATTTTTTAGAAAGATTAAAGAAAAGAGATTAAAAGAGGTTAAAAGAAAGCTTATTTTATTCCATATGACGTAATGTAGCACTTATCCAAATGAGAAATCAAGTTTCAAGAATATGGCGTGAGAAAGTTCGAAAAGCATAGATTTTTCATATCTGGTCGTCGCTACTTAACTTTAACCCACGATATCTTCGCAAATTCATATTTTTTAATTCCGAAAAAAATTACAGCAATTCTCTGATTACGGAACGAACGTCTAGTGAAAAATGGCGTTTTCACGTACATTTTAGTCGTGCTAAACTAATTCACAGAATATATATGTGTTATTCGAAAGATTTTTTCAAATTCCAGCCGAAATTCTACGCGACCATGTCAGCGATTCAGCTGGCGATTCTCTTCCTAATATAACGTACCCAAGAACTCCAAAAACGAAGTATTGGAGTTTTCGAATAAAACTTCGCGTGACATTATTTCTTGCAATGGAATTTTTCCATCAATTTCGATTTTATTCTCAAACCTGCATAAAAAGGCAATTCATAACCGATTTTTAAGTTTATTGGCTGAATTTATTGGTTTTAGAGATTAGTTTTAGAAAACATATTCACCAAAGCAAGCCTAATTGCTATGTGCTAATTGCTCTTACATGAAAATTGTTTACAAAGATTTTCATAAAAATACCACTTTTCTGTAAACAAAATTTTTTCGTGAAATCATTATTTTTCGGTCAAATAGAATTTGATAAAAAAAATGTGTTCATCGTGGAAACAACAGTTTTACTAGATGGTCGTTCCCCAATAATACGAAGCATTTAATCAATTGATGAAAGATTCGCTAGTTGAGTTAATTATTTGTTTAAAGTTATATTTTATAGTAAAATTTAGAAAATTTGGACAGAAATATCATTTCATCACTTTGGCGATAACCCCTTGCCTACGACTTTGGATATGAAGGTATCTGTTTCTTCAAAAGCAAGGAGTAAAGTTCTGAATGCGAGTAGGAGCACCCCACTGCGATTTCCCACCGACACAACGAAGAGCCGATCATCAATTCCGCCATAAATACCTGCTATCCCTTCCAGTGCGCAACGACGCTAACCCACCCTCGACTCGAAGGAGCACCACGAGCAGCTTCACCTTCAATTTTGGGCCCCCTGTGGAGACAATGCCCTTGAGAATGTCCTCGATAAACCCCTTGTCACCTAGCTCACCTATTCCCTAGCCAATTTCTATCTCAAAAATACTAATATGTCAAATAAAATCTGTGTCATTTTGGCGAGTTTGAAAATTTACTCGTGGAAATAATGTAGGTCACATACCTTCCCCTTCCCAACCTCTTGTGGGGGGCGGGAAGACACCCACGTGACTGGTCACAAAAATAATGGACAAAGGTGATAAATTTTTAGAATTTGTATCGAATTTTGAAATTAGTCATCTCCAATTTTTCCATGAAAAAATTATATTTTGAATTTTCTAAAAATATTCTTTTTCCATTTGAATTTATGGACTATATTAGAGTAAGCATTAATTTCTTATATTTCACTGATTTTGTGAGACATATAAATATTTTTGAGATAAAAATAGGTATTAGTCGGAAGACAAAGAGATTATCTCCGCAGGGGTTCCAACTTCGAAGGCGGAGCTGCTTCGAGTCTAGTGAGGGGTAGCGTCGTTACGCACTGGAAGGGTAAGAGAACTCAGCTAGCTGTGGCGGAATTGATGACTACTCACAACGAAGCGCTGGGCTCAAAATTAATATTGTCCACAACAATTCGAATTTAGGTATTATTTATTCAATTTTTGCATCACTGTATTCACAAAATTCATACAATTCTTTAAAGATCAAGTGCGACTTTGTACTGCATAAAGTAAGAGAAATAGCTTCCCCATGATTAATTGCATAATATGATAACAATTTCGTATATATTGAGTTTTAATTGACAGTGTAGTCACGACATAAGAGAATTGCTGTGATTCTTTTCGAAATTCAAAAATATTTATTTGGGAAGATATCGTGGGTTAAAGTTAAGTAGCGACGACCAGATATGAAAACCCTATGCTTTTCGAACTTTCTCACGCCATATTCTTGAAACTCAATTTCTTATTTGGATAAGTGCTACATTGCGTGATGTGAAATAAAATGAGCTTTCTTTTATTCTATGTGCCGTTCCTATGTCATTTTTTTTTACTGAGTAGTTGAGAGTAGAAGTGACGAATTTTATTTTGGCCTTCCTAAATGAAACCCACAATAAGTTAATGTGCTAAGTTTCCTGTGGTAAGCCTTGAAATATGAACTTCTAATAAATTAAGGAAGTATGTGTCTCTCAAAAGCTCTACACTTAAAATGTGGAAAGATTAATAATAATTTTTTCTGTATGGGAAGAGAAAAAATCAAATTGGTCTTCATCCGGTTTTCCATCTAATGAAATTTAAAACTATGTATTTCCTGTGAAATATCGAAAAATGTCATGAGGCCTTTTTTAGCCTGCAAAATATGTGCGAAGTATGTATTCTTTGATATGCCAAAATGTGGAGAAACGTCTTTACTGGAATATAAGAATTCAGGAAATTATTAGAAAGATAACTAGATATTCAAGATTAAAAATAAATTTTTTTCTAGACCAAGTGGTAGAAAGTTTGAGCAAGAATGTAGAAATACGTGGTCATTATTTACAATGTTTTAGGAAGGTGAAGCATAAGAAAAATTTTCCGTGTTTGGGAGAAAAAAAGAAATGCTCTATATTCCTTCATCATTCCTTCATCCTTCATCCTTCATTCCTTCATCATTCCCTTAATATTTAAATTCATGTTTTTGAGTGAAAAGAGAAATCATTGTTACATATCGGTAACATTTATCAATGAATAGCGTTACTGAAGAATGTAAACAGAAAACAGGACTCAACCGAACTCCAGAGACACATCTGATCGCGGAATTGAATCGGACGCTCGATCGTAACCCTCAGCAACCTTACTCTCGTTCGTAGTGGTGCAGGAGTATGCGTGCCTCCCTTCTTAGAATTATATTCCCCTAGACGCCCGTATGCGGAATTCAATCGAAAGGTAGCTGTTTTTTACGATAGAAACTAGAAATGAAATAAAAGAGTTCCTGTTTTTTCCCGCCCTCTTCCTGCTTTGCAAAAATTATACATGCATTAAAACGTTTGAAATTTGTCAATTGTAAATCGAAAAAATATATTTCACATTTTTTAACCATTGAAGTTTTAAGCACCGCTTAACACTCTAAAAAGGACTGCAAAAATCTACCCGCTGTGCGGGCAAATTCTCCTCACGCGCTGTGCGCGTGGCTCGCTACTCTCACAAGTTTGAGCATGCCTAGGCAGCGCGTCCGTCAGATCTTACGATTCACGGTCGATAATGCATTTGACCCGCACTGCGCGCTCAGTCAAATGAAAGGAGATAGTTGGAAGTCTATTTCTGACTTGTGACCCTTTTTTCATTCTGTTTTTAGAGCGTGAAAGGGTTCATAAGGAAGTAGATTTTGTTTCAATTTTAATAACAATTTTCATATACCATAAAACATTTTATTGTATCTCGTTCCGTTTTTCTATAAAATGCGACCAAAATGTGAACTAGCGCAAGGGGGCAGCACTTTCAAAGTGAATTTAAATTTATGTGAAAGAAACGATTCTATGGTGTTTTTGTTGAGTTTGAAACGATTAGTGAATATTAAAAATAAATATTTACCAAAAAAAAAACTGTTTCCGATAGAATTTTCATCATATACAGTGAAAAAACACGTTTCCTGGAAAAAAAATTATTTCACAGAAAAAACGATTGAATTTCCCCACATTTAAAAGGGGAATTCATTTTCTCGCGAGTTTTTCTTCTTTCCAAACTTAAATTATATGAAACTTTTATATTTTCTCACATAGAAAAAAAAACTACGTATTACAACGCAATATAGTGAAAATTTTTCAATTTCATTTCATATTTTCTTCTTAAGATGTTTTAGGGAATCAGATAAGAAATTATTACGCATAGCAAGAGAGTGACAGATTTTTTTAAAAGTTCTGCACTTTCCAGCCGCGTAGATACATTTGATTGTACGAGTATGTATTTATTAAAGATGGACTGATACTTGATCTACTAAATCATCCAAGGAAAATAATAAAAAATTGTTTGAATAAACATATGTGGCACTTCGCGAACTATTTTTCTGATTCAGGGGGTTCAGAACGTTGATATTTGATCCATGTATCTTTCATGTTTATGTAGATGCTATTTGAATATATAAATATGTATCCATAGAGAAAATGTATAGTCATAAGAGAATACCAGAAATTAAAATAAAGTACAATAAAGTATAACGATGGAAAAATTGTAGTTTTTCGTATAACTTTGTAATTATTTGTAAAATCATGTAAAAGTTTATAAGTTCTAGAAAAAAATTTGAGTTCATACATTTCTTCCAATATTGAAAAAAAAAAATTTAATTTTAACAATTTCAAGCAAATGTACTAGAAAGTACAATTTTCAGTTAGAATTCAGATAATTTTGTGAAATTCTACGAGTTTAGAATTATAAAGAACGACAATCGTAGCAACAAACATAAAAAATATCTACTACTTGCTTATACGCAGTGTAATACCACCTTGATCAAAAAGTTTTAGGTCTTTATTTTTAAAATCAAAAATACAAGTTTATTCATCATAGTCGATATTGTCCCCTCCAAAGTACTCCCCATCGACTGCAACGCACTTATGCCAGCGCTTGATCCAATCCTCGAAACGTTTTTTATAATCGGTTTGCGGTATAGCCATCAGAGCCATCTTCGATTTTTCCATGACCTCATCTCGGGTGCTGTAAC
>JAUMHM010059292.1:0-14608 GCA_032362435.1 Melikaiella ostensackeni
TGAGAACCTGTGTTAGGAGGTAGGCAATAATGATAATAATATAATAAGTCACCAAAGAGCCTCGGTAGCTCAGGTGGTTAAGCACTCGGACTTCGTGCTAGAGGTCTGGGGTTCGATCCCTTAGCTAGAACCTCTGAATACTTTCTCATGTACTTTTAAAGAGGTTCTGGTTGTTTGGATTCCCCTTGAAGCTGTAAGTCCCCCATCATACACGTGGCTGTAACCCAGTCCGTGGATGGTGGGGTAAAAATCATACCAAGCTGCACCATATGTCAAATTATGCATATCACTCTCATCCGATCACTTGATTGCATTACAAAAATGCGCCCGTGACTGTTGATATAAACTGGGATAACCCCTTGCAGATTATTCAGTTTGGCCCAAATATTCAACTCAAAAAGTGTCTTCGACATATTGGGGTGTAACCATCTTAAATCTGAGATATATTTTTAATGGTCACGCCTTACAACCATGATATAAGTCACCACATGATACGATGGAATCACAATGAAGGGCCGGTGAACTCTCGTGTGTCTTGAGGACACGGAGCGACCTAAGAATGACAGCTCTCTGCATCCATCTCGCTAGTGCCTTGGCATGTTTCTGGCACGTGGTTATTGCTGGAGTGTTCCGAGAATATTCGGTTAAAATGATTGTCCTTGTCATCGATGCTCTCGGAGGTGCGAAACCATCACTGGTTCGTAACCTCGAAGTCATACCTGCGTGCCAGAAAAATGCCAAGGCACTTGTGAGATGGATGCAGAGAGCTGTCTTTCTTTGGTCGCTCCATGTCCTTAAGACACACAAGGGTATCGCCGCTTCTTTATCGTGATTTCATCGTGCCATGTGGTCACCCATCCCACGGTTGTGAGGCGTGGCCATAGGTGTAATTTACCGCGGTTCAACTGAGAGCCAGTGCTATTTTTGTAGATGGCAGGGCAGGGTCGCAGCCAACACCGTAAGAGCAACAAAGATGGTAGTGAAGCACTCTTAGGGCCACATTGTGTCTGTCATTATCTGTGCGTATCTTTTTTCCTCTTGCAATAAAATTGTATCTTTGTTCCTTTTGCAAAAAAGTTGTATCTTTTGCCGTTTCTGAAAAAAATCCAAAAGACTGGATTTTCAATAAAAGAAGATTGAATAAATATTTTCACTTCAACTGGCTCCAAAAGACGAAGATGATCAGTGATGTGCCATTTGAAATTTGCTGATTTTGTTAGAGAAAAAAGTGATTATTTTGTTTATCAAGCAGTATCAAAATTGTGTCATACAATTTTCAATCGCTTCGTTTATCGAGGGGATTTGGAGTAGGCCAATACTTCCAGCGGAAGAAATGTTCATTAGGGCATAATAAAGTTATCTCAAAAATATTACTTCAATATAACTAACTAATAAAAAGATACGAGCATTCAGCGAGCTGAGAAAAGCTTTTGTTTACATTTGGTGTCTGACATCGCACCGACTCAACCAGCACCGGTCAGGGTTTTCAGTTCGCCCGAGCTCGATCAGCGCTAATTGAATGCTCTTAATTTTGAACGGTTAGGTCGATTAAAGTAATAGTTTTCAGAAAACTTTTTATATCCTAATGAATCCTTTTTCACAATTCTGTATAGGGTGCATTTTCTTGTCGTGGAGCTGTTCGAGGAAGTTGTTGACCTCCACTTTCTTCACCCGGACTTTTAAAAGTGAGGAATCTAGATGGAGTAATGTACTTTCCTCACTTCTGATGTTAAGATCCAGACCAAGAGTCTCGGCCGCCTGCTCTTCGGCTTTGTAAAGGAACGGTCGCTTGCCATTTATCTCGTGATTCATGACCATTGCCATGAGAGGATCTCTGCCGTTTGCGACGATGTGAGCTGTACTCAGGATAATTCGGTTATAAAGGCATTGGAGATTTAGAAGTCCGCGCCCGCCTTCACGGTGGTGCAGGATGCTGAATGGCACGTGGGTGAGGTGTACCTAACGGTGTATCTGGGATACCGGGCAAACCTCCTAGAGCATGCAGCCATACCCTTGCCTGCGGGGCTTTCAAGGGTAGACAAAATATTTCCCTAGCTGCTCGTGGGAACAACTGTGACAACACCAAACCCCAGGTGTGAATGGGGCTTAAAACGACCGAACGCGCAGAGCATCCGACAATCGGTTGGCAAACAATACCGACCGTACGTTTCGCAACAGTCATTGCGAAATCGTGCTGCCAACCTAGTGCATACGTAGTCGGGACGCTTCTTCAGCCGCTGCAAGAACAAGCCGCAGACGGAGTAGAGGAAGCTAAATTCAGACCAATCGCGGAAAGCAGGCATCCCCTAAGAGATGATGGCGATTTCAGGACAAGGAAGAACATTAACGTCCAGGTTCCTCCTAAGCCGCAAGATCTGACCGAAATGGATGCCGCCGTTCTTAAGGCTCTCTCGCAGGAGTCCGACCTCTGTACCGTCACTCGTTCAGTTTTGATGCGGTGAGATCTTTTGCCGATTCAAATCGAAGGGTAAATCCGACGAAGGATCAAAAGGTCAAAAGGCGTTTGCATCAACTGACCACCAAGATTGGGCAGGCTAGACAGAACGCGTCACGTATTCATTTTATGTTTGATTACCAAAAGTTCGCTCAAGAACTAAGGATTCACCATCACACATTGAACAAGTCAAAACTGCTGACCATCAAGCAGCACATTGTTGACGAAATACGGGTGTTATCTGATGCAAAGAGGAGAATCCAGAAGAGGGAGGGATGGGTCAGGGAGATCAGCAGTTTCTCGCTGACTAAACCTACGACTAGGGAATACCGATAGGTAATCAGAAGTCTCCAGTCTGCAGTTGCACTTCCTGTTTGATTCAACTTCATCTAGCTATCTTAC
Organism: Melikaiella ostensackeni; assembly: GCA_032362435.1. NCBI lineage: Eukaryota > Metazoa > Arthropoda > Insecta > Hymenoptera > Cynipidae > Melikaiella > Melikaiella ostensackeni. The sequence goes on from JAUMHM010059292.1 coordinate 2,858, forward strand.
ACTGGAACCAGACTACCACCACAAGGGGAACTCAAAGCATCGCTAAATCGAGACGCGACACGGATATCAGTTGATACTCGGTGTGTCTTCGAGAATAATTTATTGACATGTTTCCCTTGCTGTCTCCCATAACTTGTTAAGGGCTCTATTCTTTTCAGAACGGTGACCTGGCACGAAAGGGGAGTCAACTTCCGTTCATCAGCCTCTGTCTCAATTCTTTTCGAAATGAATGATGTAAAATAAATAAATCTTGATTATATTTGAATCCATGAGTTTTTTCCTTGGTTTGATCTCGTCCCTAGTTCATGCAATGAACTTAAAATGAGACGTTAGGTAATTGGTTTCTGTTGAGTCAATCAGGACGTAACAGATCTTTCTGAGTAGGAAATGAGCAAAAATTTCTTGCACCCCTCAATGTAAACTCAGATCGGTGTCACTTCGAGGGTGGTTTCCTGGGTGTGTCAGAACTTTACCGCCTAAGCCATTGAGTTGTTCAAAAAATCCGTGGTGCCAACTACTTCGATTAATGCACAAATTCTTTGATCTTTCTAAGTAGGCGATGAACAAAAATTTCTAGCACCCCTCAAAGTAAATTCAGATCGGTGTCACTGCGAGGGTGGTTTCCTGGGTAGGTTAGAACATCATCTCTGGGTCATTGAGTTGTTCAAAAAATCCGCGGTGCCAACCACTTTGATTACTGCGGAAATTCTTTGATCTTTCTAAGTAGGGGACAAACTGAAATTTCAGCACCCTTCAAAGTAAATTCAGATCAGTTTCACTGCGAGGGTGGTTTCTTGGGAGGTTAGAACATTATCCTTTGGGTCATTGAGTTGAAAAAAAAATTCGTGATGCCAACCACTTTGATTACTGCGGAATTGTCCCGATATTTCCTCGTATAGGATCCCTGACAATTATTTGAAAGTAATTTCATTTTGATCGTTATTTTTTGTTGTTTTAACAAGATAAACCCTTACAGTGTTGACCCTGTTCGAATATTTATCGCGCATCTATATTATACCTTTTCAACTCTTAAAATTTTTCTAAGTGAGCTAGTACAAGTGTCTAGTTAGCACCCCTCGGTATTAATTAAGTCCAATTATTTCTGCAAAGATTTTTTCGTTGCTTTTTCTAAATAATCATACTTCCCCTCTTCGCGCTCTTGGTTGGTCCAGCTTAATTATTGAAAACTCAAAAACTACAACTTCAACCAATTTTCGAGAAAGAATTTTCGATTTATTTTTTTTATTTTTTGTACAGCTATATAAGTCCGAATAAGTTGAACTGGGACACTCTGTATATGATTTCAAATTTTTTAACTATTGCGAAAAGCTAGCAAAGCAAATTTCACGGGGGACAATCAAACGCAAATGATACTAAGAATAGAACAGAATTAAGATGGAGTTTACGCGTTTCCTTATAGACGAAAAAAGGCAGTGTCTACTCGTACCGAACAAATCCTATCATGAACTTCCTTTTTATACATTAGGGCGGCTGAAAGTGACGGACTTTCGATTTTTTAATCTTTGCAACTGGAAACTTGTTCCTCATACTGGAAAACTAATTACCATTCTGAAAAATAATTTGAAAATAATATTTAGAGGTTGCTTCACGGTTATTAATTTCTTATGGACTTGAACATAAAAAACGTCCAATTTTCTTCTTGCTAAATTTAACGATTAAATTATTTAAAGAGCCTAAAAAATTTTTGGAAACTTATTATTCAGTGATGAAGAAAGGACTTTCTAAAATAAATGTATCAAACAAATAATTATTAGGATTATTTTTTGAGTCTCATACATGGTGGTTTTCTACTTCAAACCATGATTTTCATGAGTCGCTTTCAATTTTAATATCATTAAGATTATTAGCAAACACTAGAAGTGATTCGTCCGTAAACGACTCGGACCATAAATTACTTATACCATGATGGGTGTGTTGCATCGGCTAATACATTCAGGCGCTAATATCATTACTCTCTACTATTGTATAAATTTCTGTCCCAGTCGTAAATACGGTAAATATGAATCCCGAATTCGAAATTCAAAATTTGAAAACGTTATAACTTTCACCAAGCCGATATAAATTTGAGAACAATAAAAATTCAGGCCAGTAAAGGAAAAGCCAAAAACATCTTACAGTATTTTATTTTTATCTGTCCAGCAACCATACCATCAAAATATATTGATTCTAAACCTTAATTATGGAGGAAACATTTAATAAATATGAAGTGGATATTGGATTTTTTGAAAGGATTAGGAGGGGATACGGACACACGCATATTGTTGGAGCATTAAGAAGAAAAGAGAAATCAGATTAGATTTCTTCTTACATGTAGAGGCAATAGAATCTTACTAGCGCATATTATAAACTATAATCCAAAAATTAAATTTAAACATTTTGGTTCTAACAATAGATTTAAAAAAAGTAATTTGACATTTAAGGCTAACATTTTAAACGAGGAGCCTGGTGACCCTGCTCAAAATGCCAGATAGAACCCGGATAGAACCTGGATAGACTCGGGAGTCTATCCAGGCCTATCCGGAGTTAACTAAGGGTTTTGTATCCGGTTTGTATCCTAGACTAATACAGGACCTATGTCGGACCTTAAGATATATCTATCCGGGACTTATACGGGGCACTAGAAATATCCGGGTTTTATTTAGTCTTAGCCGGGACTTATGCGGGACGCTAAGAGACTTCTATTCGGGTCTATCCGGGACTTATACGGGGCACTATAAATATCAATCCAGGTTTTATCCAGTCCTAGCCGGGATCTATTCGGCATACAATTTCGCTATCCGGGACTTTTACAGGGTACTAAAAATATCCGTTTAATTGGTCACGGATAGAACCAGATAAACATTCACTGTAGGACTTGTTTCTTTTTTCGACGGTCAACTGCTAGATAGGTCCCGGATAGACCCAGCTAGACGCTTCTTTTGAATTTAGAGTAAATGAATTTTGGTTTCCGTGTCCCAAATAGGTCCTGGATATACCGAGATAGACACTTCTTTTGCACATAGAGTAAATGAATTTGTTTTCGTGTCCCAAATAGGTCCCGGATAGACCCGGATGAACATACATTCTAGGACTTGTTTCCTTTTTCGACGGTGAATTTCCAGACAGGTCCCGGATAGACCTAGATAGACGCTTCTTTTGAACTTGAAGTAAATGAATTTCTATTTACGTGTCCCGAATAGGTTCCGGATAGATCTGGATAAACATACGCGGCAGGACTTGTTTCCTTTTTGCGACGGTAAACTTCCAGATAGATCCCGGGTAGACACAGATAGACGCTTATTTTGCACTTAGAGTAAATGAATTTCTGTTGCCGTGGCACAAATAGGTCCCGGATAGACTCGGATAAACGTACACTGTAGGACTCGTTTTCTTTTTCGACGGTAAACTCTCAGGTAGATCCCGGATAGACCCGGATCGACGCTCCTTTTGAATTAAGAAGAAATGAATTTCCGTTTCCGTGTCCCCAATAGCTCCCACATAAACCCGTATAGATGATCGTTTTCACTTAGATAAAATTAATTTCTGGTCTCGCGGCCCTGCTGGTTTCCGGATAGACCCGGACAGATGGTCAATCTGGACTTTGCTAAAATTCATGATTGGTCTGGTGTCTCTGATAGAACCCGGATAGATCCGTTAAATTTCCGGAGTTGAAAAAGTTAGCCGTATAGAGCACGGATAAACCCGTATATAAAACGTATCCGGTTTCTATCTGGGTCGTATCTGGTTTTTATCGGATCCTATCTGGCATTTTAAGCAAGGGATCCATGTCATAATTTTGATTCTCTAAAAAATAAGAGAAAGATCTTTTTGCGCACATTCTTAGCATTATTGATAGTTATACTTTTCATGATTATAAAACTTTACAACAACTTTATATTAGTAGACATGTAAAACAGATTATTAAGAGATCTATTGCTTAATTCAACTGGCTTACTGAAAAATACTATAAACTCGATTGTAAAAAATATAATCCATAATGGTTGAAAAGTCTCACTGATGTGGTTTTACCGGATAACGTTTCGTTTTTTCTCTGCCTTCGTTAGAAATTCAGCACAATTCCTTTACAAAAAAATGAAGTAAAATAATTGTTGACACTTTAGCTAGTCTTGAAGAAAAATTATATCAGATCGAGGAGAACGAAAGAAACTATTTTCGATATAACATAATTGTCACCTTAGCCTCATTTATAGATAGTGATTTTATTGATGGAAAATACTATGGTTGCGTATAAATGGCTACTGAAACTAAAAAATGTCTAAAGGAACATAAGGAATTAATTGCAACGCTCGCAGATAAGGGAAATACGACTGCTATTATGTTCAAACATCAGTATCTGAAAAAATGTAATGACATGTTATGTGATAGAGTTACCTATTTGGAAGTTAAAAAGGATCATACCAATAAAGTAATTAGGAAATTAAATAAAATGAATAATACTGAAATTAAAGCAGGAAATATAGATTCAAATCTTGGTAAATCTATAAAAAAAAAAAAACTATAACGGTCACGCGCCCAGATTTTATGGGTTGCCCAAGATCCACAAAATTAATACACCATTAAGACCAGGTACTTCTTTTATAGACTCACCTTTATACAATCTTTCCAGATTTTTAAGTAATCCTCTTATACAAATTTTAGGATAAACTTCTACACTAGTTGAAAATAGTTTTCAGTTCATTTTCCAAATTAAAGAGATCGGCACGATTCCTGATGGATACGAGTTTTCATTTGTAGATGTTACTTCCTTCTTCATAGAAGTATTTATTTTGTAGATGTTCTGTTAACCAGGTCAAATCATAAGACTGTTGTTGACTGGTACAGAAAGCCAACTTGGTCAGGTCGTTACTTACATTTTGATTCTTACACTCTTTCTAAACATAAAACTAGTGTTATTACTTCTTTAGTTGATCGAGCGTTAATTTAAGCTGATTCAGAATTTTGGAACAAAAATTTACTACTTGCTAAAGATACACTGAAAGAAAATGGTTATCTTATTAAATCCATTGATAAATTTATCAAGAGAAGAATAGACAAGATTTCTAATCTTACTCGTTCAGAAAATCTATTCCAAGTTGAGCAAATTACGAAAGATACTTTCATAGTTCTTCCCTACATTGAACATCTAAACAAGTCTACAATAGGGGTATTCAGAAATACCAAACTAAAACTTGCTTTTGTTTCTGAGAAGGATAGACTTAACTGTTTCAAAAGCGGAAAAAACCCTCTAAAAAAGGCGAAATATCAAAATTGATTTATGGTGTTATTTGGAAGGGCTGTAAAGGGGTTTACATCGGACAGATAGGTAGAGATGCTGATTCTAGAATGAAATAACGTCGGAATGATTGTAAACATGAAGATAGGAGTATGGCTCTTGTTAAACATTCACACGAACTAGACCAAAATTTTGATTTTGAAGGTTTCAAAATTCTGGACATCGACAGTAATCTGAAACGTAGGTTACTTAAGGGAATATTTTACGTCAGAAAAGAAAAAATTTCTATTAATAAAAGAAATTATATACAATTTTTTAGCCATAAATAGGATTAATTAATAGAGTCCACAAACCATAAGTTAACTTGAAACTAATTTAGGTCATGTTCCCGCCTATCTCAATTGCACTCTTGTAATGTCTAATTTATTGTTATTTACATCTTCTAATTGCAGCTTGAATTGTGGAATTATACTATGATGTCATGACTTCAAAAAACTTTTATATTACATTACCATGGACTCACAATATGGCGCGCCTTCTTATGCATAGACTTTGGCGATACAATTAGCTCTGTCATTCCAGCCATGATTTATGGAGCTTGTGGGTTTGTTGGCCGACGCTATTTATTAATTATTCAAACCACAACAAATAATCATGATTGGAAACAAAAATTTTAACGCCCTCATCCATTAAGTAATCTTAAAAGTTTTTAATTTTCTTTAAATTTTAAAATCTCAAATTCTCGATTTCGAAATGCGATAATGATATCATGCTATCCATGTATTTCCGAAAATCTGTTTAGGTAAGATGAACTTTAAATTATTACGTCTTTTTATTGTAATTTTTATAAGAATTGACGACGCTTTTATAATTATATTAGGTCTTCTTCTGATTTAAATTATGTTTGTACTGATGAGGCCCTCCGACTTCTAGGCGGAAACGTTATAACCTTCACCAAATTGATATAAATTTAGAAACAATAAAAACTCAGGCCAGTAGAGGAAAAACCAAAAACATCTATAGTTAACTTATTTAGGTTTAAATTAATATTATTTGAACATTTAACATTATGAACTAATAAAAGTTGCTTAAATACTAAAAGACTATTATCGAATAACAATATATACTACATACAGTTTAAAGTCAATCACTAGTCTACGATCTACTACTCAATAAGCGGTCATCTAGACCTTCAGACCTTTAACTCTGAACCGAGTAGTCGTCCCGTCAACGCACTGGCATCACATAATTTCCAGTATTTTTGGAACATTGCTATCTGCACGCCGAACCTATATCGAATATCTAAAGGTAACCTGCTATAACGGACGGACGAAAGGACCAGGAGCACTGACCTGCTCACCCTGGGTTACTGACCTATTGTGATATGTGATGACGACATCATCACAAATCTTTTAAGAGTTTTAGATACTAAATCTTATTAAGATAAAGTGAATTTTTCATGTTATGTTTTTTGACTAGGGTAGTCATATAGTTTTCTGTCGAAGGAATAGCGGTTTTTGATCTACTAGTCTGAAACCAAAATGGTTTTCACTCTTAGCTGTGAATAAAATGCTCTCCAGCTCGGCTGGGATTAGAACCCATGTCCTCGGATTGCCGGTCTGGTGTCTTTATCCACTAAGCTACGGATGGGACAGGGAATCATTATTTCCTTTACAGCCTCGTACAAGCGAATGACGACGTCATCAGAAATCTGGTAACAGTATTAGATACCAAATCTTATTAATATAAAGTGAATTTTTGATTTTATGTTTTTTGACTAGGGTAGTGGTATAGTTTTTTGTCGAGGGAATGATGTTTTTTTATCTACTTGTCTGAAACCAACATTTTCTTTATTCTTAGCTGTGAAAAAAAATTCCTCTAGTTCTGTTGGGATTCGAACCTAGGTTTTCATACTGCCGGTTTGGTGCTCTTATCCACTAAGCTACGGAGGGGAACGAGAATAATTATTTATTTCACAACCTCTTACAAGCGAATGACGAGGTCCTTACAAATCTTATAAGAATTTTTCTCGTTAAAAAATCTTATTAAGATAAAGTGAATTTTTGATTTTATGTTTTTTGACTAGAGTAGGGATATAGTATTTTGGCGATGGAATGACGGTTTTTGATCTACTGGTCTGAAACCAAAATGCTTTTCATTCTTAGCCGTGGGGAAAATTCCTCTCTGGCTCCGCTGGAATTCGAACCCAGGTATCCAGATTGCTGGTCTAATGCTTTTACCGATTAAGCTATGGAGGGAAACGAGTATCATCATTTCTTTCACTCCCTCTTACAAGCGAACTACGACTTCATAACAAATATTGTAAGAGTTTTAGATACTAATTCTTAGTGAGGTAAAGTGAATTTTTGATGCTACATTTTTCAATAATCATAGTCATTACAAATCTTGTAGGAGTCTTAGGTACTGTATCTTATTAAGATAAAGTGAATTTTTTATGTTATTTTTTTTTGACTAGGTTAGTAAAATAGTTTTTTGTCGCTGAAATGAAATAAGATTGTTTATATAATGGAATTGTTTAAATATTCGAGTAAATGTATTATTAATATGATATATGATTTGATATGATGATGAAATGAGGACTAAGTAAAGGAATGTGATCAAAGAAGATTAGCGAAGTAACGAAAATATATGACAGAAAAAAAATTTATTCAGAATTTAAAAGTGAGTTAAAAATTATATATGGAAGAAATGGAATTAGTATAGTAATTCTAATATTAGATGTCTGACTTTGACAAATTATTCCCGTGAAAGCGGTCAGAGAGGTCGTGAAATGTTGAACGTTTATTTTTTCCCCTGATGTTGTTTTTTGTTGATCTACTTGTTCGTGTATTAATACTATTCAAGTATTTATACATATTATTTATCTTTTTAGTCTGTTAAAATATTCTCTCTAGCTCCGCTGGGATTCGAACCCAAGTCTCTAGATTGCCAGCGTAGCTAGAGAGGATTTTTTTTCACAGACAAAAAAGATATTTAATATATACTATATATTATATTATGCACGCATGTGCATCTAAAACGTTCGAGACAAATTGAAAAAACTTACTCCTTCTTAATCATTTATTTTGAATACTTAGACGTAAAACAAACATGAATTGAATTTATTTCAATTCTTCACAATATAATAATTCTTTATGACAATAATAATTATATATTTTTTATGAATTTTAAAAATTTCACTATTGCATTATTGCGAGAAAAAATTTTGTTTGATATGAAACCGCACAGTTTTAAATTCTTCCACTTAATTTGTTTAAAAAAATGAAGTCGATATATATCCAAGCTTAATTTCATATGCCTTCAGGAAATTTCATCGCCTTTCCGATATCGAACATTTGCAGTATTTTTTTATTAATCGTATATTTGTTGTATATTTAAACAATACTAACAAGGGAAGGGCCAGGCATTTTTGTTGTTGTTATGATTCGTATATAAAAAGTGCATGTTACCACTTGGGCGAGTAAGTCATATAGTACTAAGTCTATACCCTTCATTGAAAAAAATACAAATGGAAACAAACTAAAATCCACAACTGGCCCTCCCCTTGCAAGCAGTGTAATTTCCATTTGTATGCGTATCAGACCATACGAACCTGGATGAATCTGAGTCACTCCGACCAAAGGCCACTTAGTAGGTGATATGTTCTCCTGGAAAACAAGAACGAGGTCGACTACCTTGACTGCAGGCGTTTGTTTTTGCCTCCAAATCGTTTGGATCATCAGTCATAGGTTAAATCGGTCGTGAGTTAAAACGGCCTTCCACCCGTGTGAGAAAAGTAAGACATTTTCTCTCACATGAGGGTAGTATCGATAATTACCCTTTTCGAGTGGTGTTTGACAGAACGGACAGCCGCTTCCCATAACCCACCGAGATGAGGCGCCGATGGTGTGTTGAACTTCCACTCATTTCGGTGATCAGTGAAGTAACGAGCAAATTTAGCTTCTGTTGAAGCTGCAGAAAATAGTCGCAGTTGTCGATCTGCTCCCGCGAAGTTCGTGCCGTTCTCACTATACAACGTGTGTCTGATTCCGAATCGAGCCGAGAATCTTTTAAAAGCGGCGATGAATGCATCCGTAGTACAATCAGAAGCAACCTCCAAATGAGCCGCTCGAGTAGCATAACATACAAAGACAACAATATATCCTTTGTAGGCCTTTTGACCACGTCCTTTTGAAGCACGTATTCAGATAGGACCGGCGTAGTCGAGAGCAACCTCAGGAAAAGTTCGCGAAGTTTGTTTGATCCTAATGGATGGTAAAAGAGCCACCACCTGAGTACGAGGTAGTTCTCCATGTCGACCGCAAGTGATGTAACGACTCAGCTCCCGCTTCATTGCAAAGCGACCATGTAAGATCCAATATAATCACTGAAGATATGAGAGTGTCAGTTGTAGACCTCCATGCATCATGAACTGATGTCCATTACGAATGATTAGAGACGTCATTGGAGAGTCCTTGGGAAGAATTTATGAGCATCGCTTGTCATACTCGAGAACGGCATTTGACAAATGACCTCTCAGTCACAATAAGCCTTCCCTATTCAAGAACGGTAAAAGTTTCACCAATGGACTCTCCATCGCTACGGGAAGACCCTTCTGAACCCTACAAACTTCTTCGGAAAAATACACCCATTGTGTATGTCCAATTAAACGTCATAAAACCAAGATCAAGCATGGAAGATGTAAGAGGACAATGTGGCTTGTCCATAGCCTTGTTGCAAAGGCGTTCCATGCATTAGACAGGCAGAGGGCAGTAACCCTCAACAATTTCGTCAACAATGAGAACTTTGTAAGAAGTCGCCAAGGCGGTTCTTCTTCCATGGCGGCAGAATGCCGTCCATTCTTTTAAAACACCTTCCGTTCTTCTCGATTGACCGAAGGATTAATATTCTCGGTCGGCTGGATTGTCCACTCCTGGAACGTGTCGTTAATTAATTAGCCTGTGGTGTAGTGGTCTGAATTTCAGACACAAGATTAGAAATTTACGTCATGCAGCGTAGGGGATGACCTTGAATCCAAACGAGAGTGTTGGCAGCATCGGACTATAGATGAAAACTTACTGTTGGTGACCGTCCAACAACCGATCTGGTGTAAGCCACTGTACGAACCAACAGAAGGGCCGCACACAATTCCAACCTTGGAATCGAAGTTCTCCCGTTCGAGCGACCTTCGTTTTTGCCATCACGATAGTGACACGAGTGTCCTTGGTGGACAATTCTACCCGTAAATACACGACTACTCCTAGTGCCTTATTAGAGGCATCGCGTAAGCCGTGCAGTTCAAAGATGTCCGAAGATGAACCCACCCATCGTGGGATGATCAGTGAAGAGAGTTCCGACAGTTGTTTGCAGAACATCATACAGGTTCTGACACAGTCATCATGCAGAGACTGATGTCAATCCAGTTTGAGAGCCCAAAGACTGCAGGAAATTTTCGACTTGGACTGTAACTGGAGCCAACCGTCTGATTGGTTCGAAGATACGAGCAGTCTCAGACAAGACAGCCCTCTTGGTTACCACGGTCAGCTCTGCTGGTCATAGAATCGTAAAACAAAAGCAGTCAGAGGCTGATTGCCACAAGATCTCCAATGTTCTGAAAGTAGGATCCTAGTCAAAAGAAAAGGAAGAAGAATTCTATCTGTATTGAGGTGGAATTTCTTCCAAAACATATACATATTAACAAACAAAACATTGGTCAAACAACCATCGCAGGGTCCCCCTGGGAGTGACTGCCATCCAGGAAAATGACACTGGCTCCCAGTAGAACCACGGTGAATCATACCCATGGACACGCTTCGCAACCGTAAGATGGGTGACCACATGGTACGGTGGAATCACGATGAAGGGTCACCGAAACCCTCGTGAGTCTTAAGGACACGGAGCGACCCAAGAACGACAGCTCTTTGCATCCATCTTGCAAGTGCCTTGGAATTTTTCTGGCACACGGATATGGCTTCCAGGTTACGAACCAGTGATGATTTCGCACCTCGGAGAGCTCCGATGACAAGGACAATTATTTCAGCCGAATATTCTATGTACACTCCCCGCAGATCCCGCATAAGGTCTCGATATATCTCCTTTTTTTTCCTTGATTGTGATGTTGGCGTCGGCCGAGCCGAGAATTCGATCACGAACATTGTTCGCTTCTCTTTGTCAAGGAGTACGATGTCAGGCCTTGAGTGTACAACTTTAAGCCTGAACTCGAAGTTCCAGTAAATTTTGTACAACTCGTTCTCGACAATTGACTCTATCTCTCTGGGAGCGTTTGGCAGGACAGGTTCGGGGTTAACGCCGTAAGAGCGACAAAGATGGTAGTAAAGCTCTCTTAGGGCCGCATTGTGCGTTTGGGGATACTTCGTTCCCGCGTGAGCGGGGCACCTGGATAGTATGTGCCGTGGGTGCTCAGAATGTGCATGACAGGCGCTGCACCTGTCGCTGGGAACTTCTTCACGTGAGATGCGGCTACGGTATACCAAGGTGGAAATGACACCGTCCTGACA
>JAUMHM010059333.1:0-14605 GCA_032362435.1 Melikaiella ostensackeni
CAGAACGAGTTGTGCAAAATTTACTGGAATTTCGACTTCAGGCTAAACGTTGCACACTCGAGGCCTGACATCGTACTACTTGACGAAGTGAAACGAACCATGTCCGTGATCGAATTCCCCGCTCTGGCCGACATCAAGATCACAGTCAAGGAGAAGGGAGAGGGAGACAGTTATCGAACCCTGATAAGGAAGCTTCCACGTATATATCCAGGATATTTGGTAAAAATCTTTGTCCTTGTGATCGGACTGTGGCCACACATTTCACGGTTCTGAAAGGTGGCTATGGGTGTGATTTACTGCGGTTCTACTGGGAGTCTGTGTCAATTTCGGATGGCAGTCACTCATAGAGTAACCCTGCAGTTGTTGTTCGATCTTATTTTCACAACCGCTAAAATGTCTGAGTCTGTGATGTAAGTGTGCTCCATTACAGGGTTGTTGCTTGCCTTTTGTTTCTCGAGTTGAAATCACGCAGCGCCTGAGTTACTTCTATTTGTTTTTCCCCAAACACTTGACCAGTAAGTTCTAACGACTGCCACCACTGCACAATACCCTAGATTTTGCACGTGTAGCGCAAATAGTTGTGCGATCAAATGCACAGGCAAAACCTTGTTCTTCAGGTGACCTATCAGTGCATGCAGATCCCTCGTAATGAACATCCTCTGGTTGAATCAGGCCATCTACCTCTAGAGGATGCGGTGGTACTGGATCATCATGAGGTTGCGCAGGAACATCAATAGCACGATGATGTTATATTGCCTCACTGGTCCCCGCTTCATCTTGCGGTACAGCGGCTCCAGGAGCGCCTCGACAATCCTCGGGAAGCGATCATCTTTTCAATACATTTTTAAAAATCTCCATTATTTGTGGATTCTTGTGTTCCTTTCACCAGGAGAAGGCCTTCTCTGCGACACTGATATTTGATGAGACTACCATCAATCACGCTTGACGCCGCTGCCGAACGTCTGCCAAGTCGCGCGCGGTAGCTTTCACCATTCGTCGCCGGTGCAGCAGTAAAGGGGCTGCCTGGCGACCACGCTGCCGCTGCTTCAAATCTTTTTGTCGACATTTTTCATTTTTGCGATTGTAAACGTGTCGAATAATCATTTTTTGATGAAACCCCGGCAATTAATTTTTTTTTCCAAAAATTGCCGAATTATTGGAAATAAATATCATGCAGAAATGTTATATACATTAGAAGTAACATGTTAAATTTTATAGCGTAAGAAGAGACAATTTCTATCAATCTAAAAATTGTAGCTCTTATTTAAAATACTACTTGCTTATTCTTCCTCTTTAGGAGTCATTTTCTGGCTTCACCCTGCCCTATACAACGTGCCCTCTTTTCCAACTATTCTAGCATCTTTATCCATTCCCCACCTGACCTTTTTCAATAAAAATTCACTTCATTCTTTCTTCCATACCCTCCTCCCCTTCGACACCTGTACACTTCTCTAACACATGCAACCATGATTCTTGCTCATACCTACATGCTCTACACAGACACTCCTCTGTATTCATCCAATACCTACATGCTCTTTCTCCCTCTCCCATTCTGAATCTCACCATTCTATTCTATTTGCTCTCCTTTTTAATCTTCTTCAGGTACTTTGGCTCCCTCACCCTCTTGACCATCCTACACCAGCTGTTGTACTTTGACTCCGAGATTTTTGTTATATTTCCTCTGGCCCCCCCTCCCCATTCATTATTACGTAACTTTCAGGAATCTGATTTTTTCAATATAGAAACAATGTTTTCTCTGTGTGCTAAAATGATGGCCAATTTTTCATGAGCATCGGTTCCGAAAATAAATAATAATATGAAATCATACTTGAAGAAAATCGTTTCTGATCATGTTAGATTTATTAAATTGTAACAAGAATATTACATTTTTTTAATTTGGTCAATGGAACGTTTATTCCAAATTCAGAAAAAATGTCTTCCATATATCCTTTCTGGTTTCCTTTACAGAAACCTTACAATTTTTTTATTTGACTGTTTTGAAGCGGCCTACAAACTGAGTTAAGAAATTTGTTCACGTTAAAAAAAGTGGTGTATTTCTCCTGTTGGAGCAGAAAAAATTTTATGTCATCAGGTACTGCGATACCTGCTACGTCTCTAATGGCTTGCTTGGTTGCCCGCCTGAAGCGTCAGCGGATATAGTGCCTCGCGAGGGGTGAATCGATGCGAATACGTGCACTCTCCGGGGATTCTATATATAACCAACTTTTATCAAAATTTCCAGAGATCACCAAATCATCTGGTACACCTCAGAGCACGAAGCTCAAACACACGACCCAACACCACGTCCGGACAATACCAGGAACCCCAGTTTCCAGCAGATCATGGCGTCTGGATCCTCAAAAATACAAGGCAGCGAAGAAGGAGTTTGAGACCATCGTACACATGAGAATTCCTTGTCCATCACAAAGCAGCTGGCCCTCTCCTTTGCAAATGGTTCCTGGAAAGGGCGACGAATGGCGCCCTACTACTACGACTACTGAGGGCTGAACGCCAGAACTATTCCAAATAAATACACAGTTCCACATATCAGAGACTTCTCGCAATCCTTATGTCTGTCCCGCTAGCACGTCGACACTGAAATTTGAACATTCTCTTTATGCCGGAATTTTGGGCTGTTTTTGGGCAATTTTTGGGCACCAATTCTGATTTTTGTTGTTTTATTTTTTTCAAAAAACCGACAGTAAATTTGAGGAGTTGGGAAAATCAAACACACAAGAGTTATGGGCTTTTTTGGGTCTTTCCGAAGCTCCTATCATCTAAAAATTACTCCAAATACACTAGACACGAATATAAACACATCAGAATTTTGGGTTACTTTTAAGCTTTTGAAAACACTTAAGAATAATTTAACAAATTAACCCGTATTACTAAAAAACAACCCCCCGAGAAAAACTTAGAGAATAGGTACAAGAAAAAGTACATAAAAGAATTAGTATATTTTTTAGCTTCTCGAAAGTCACAAAATTATTTTTACGAAAACAATTGATAACACTTGAGTCTACCGCTAATTATAAAATTAGATATCACATCAGAAAAAGTGTAATTCAGAAGTTCAGGCTTCTTTCGAGTTTCAGAAGAACAGCAAAAAATTTCAAATCGAAAAAATTACACCAGTCATCTTCGCAAGATATCAGTAGATATCCCCGACTCGACAGTAATAATCATCGACCCCAAAAACTCACTTGACCCGACAAAAGATCAACTGCTGAGATAATACATGAGAGATCAGAGGGACTCATTAATGGACTTCGCACGCTGCAACGAATACGCACAGACATATTAAATATGTATAAATATGTATGTTCATATTACTCGTAAGCAAGTAGCGCGATGGCATGGGACGATCGCACTATCTCCTCTTTCTATAAATTCCACTCTGCTATATTACAACCTAGTTGAAACCTTACATCAACCTTTCTCTGTGCACGCATTGCAATCTCCTGGAAAAATAACAGAAACTGGAATCAGTCATCTATTGAAATCGAATTCGTGTTAAATTAATAAATATTATGGATTTCCTCTGAACTTAAGTAATTTCGTATTCAAACTTCTAAAAATGATTCGAACTAAAATTTTCAGAAATATTATACTCATATATAAATTAACGTTTAAAGAAAATACTTCTAATTATTTCTTTAAAAAAAAACCCGACTAGTACCACCAAATCAACGTAGTTCTTCTACCGACACGTTCCGATCAACTCTAAAAAGTAACCTAGCTCTGCTTGATCGAATTCAGTAGAAATTGAATTTTGATAGCCATTTGCTGAGGTTTGGCCATTCGGACTCCCGCAAATATGCAGGTAAAAAGTTTCCCGGTGTAGGGAATGAACGTAGTCAAAATTTTACAACGCAGAGTAGAATGGTGAAGCTGGGAATGTGGCTTTAAATAGTCTCGTGAGGTGAATGCTGGGACCGAGAAGGCCCCTAAGAGGAAAAAGTACTGTGGTCCTGTCAGGAAGAGGTATGAACGTCAGCAATTTTTTTTGCATGGTGAAGTAAGCTCTCAACGGGGGGCTGAAAAACAACCGTGATCTGACATCTGATATTCGTAGCAGCACACCTTAACAGGACTGGGAAGCTAAGAGAGGCAGGGCTGTTAACCCAGGTGAGTCATATAGTCTCGCCCTTCAAAGCCACCTGAATTTGACAATCGTATCTGAGGGTTTCCCTCAAGAGAAACTCAACTCAGGAGAAGCAACAGCTATTGAGGCAGCCATCGATATTTAGATGGATGGGATAAAATCTAATGATATTATCCTGAGCCTTGAAGTCTGCCGCTTTGAAAACTATCTACTCACTGTCATCTGCTCAGACGAGTTGTCTGGGTCATGGCTCATCGAACCCGTTGATGGTTCAAAACTATAAAAGGTGAAAAAATCCAGACCATCGATTCTAAGGACCTTCCCGGAATCTTTGTGAAATCGTCGATGGTTAAACCAAGGGAAAAAACTGGCTCTTAAGTGGAGAGCGTCAACTCGTTGGACTTGGATTTTATCCAAATAAACCTTCACCACTGTAAATCTGCATCGGACTTCTTGAGAAGGCTCATCATAGAACAATCAGCTTTTAACCTGATCGAAGAACCTTGGTGCTACAAGGTAGAAATGAAGGGTATAAGTCAGCAATGCGGCTCTATAATCTACAATAGAACTGATGAGAACCCTAGGGCAGGAATTTATGGCCGATTGGATGTTGGTTATATCAGCTTACCAAGGTTCCGTACCAAAGACCTACTTTCGAATTATATCGAACACAAATGAGAAGAGAGACGTCAACCCATGGTGATTTGCTCAGCATACCTGACATTCGATTCTCTGGATCCACCACCATCAGAGGAGTGGAGACAATTGGTGGATTAATGTAGCTTAAAAGGATGGCCACTGATCACCGGATGTGATCCAAACGCACATCATACAATATGAAGCAGAAAGAACATCAGCAACGCAGGTGAGACGATTAGCATGTATCGACTGAGATATCTCTATCAGATCATAGGCATATATGTTTTTCCCTGACACCTGACAAGTTTGATCCGGTTAGGTATAGGAACCCAAGAGCAACTGATTGGTGACAGTTTGAACTTTGGATTGATGGCCTAAATTTTGCAAGTTCAGCAGCTTCTTTGTCTTAGTAGCAGGAAACAATTCTGTCATTATAAATTCCGCTGGGGTTTCAGTTTGTATTTGCAATTTGCAGCCTTCTGGAATCTTAGATTTCGCAATCTATTTTCGAAACCTCAAATTTTATTTACTGAGAACTGACTGCAGGTCTCACCTTTCAACTGATCAATGTAAGTTTTCATTATATGAGACCCTTGTTATTATTCGGAATTATTTGATTTTGAATTTAACTTTTTGTCCCATCAAAATTGGTTTATTATTAAGGAAGTTATAGGCCTATTAGGGTTTCTCGCTCTGAAGGGTAGTCAGAGCGAGGGATGCTTGGGAAAGTACTGTGGTGGTGAGCGGTCGTCTGGTGGAGAATGGCTGGTGGATGAGGGAGAGGAGAAAAGTATATACTACGCACCAACACAGTGGTTTACGCGGAGTATTCCCAGTGCGCCTTATTTGTGTGGTAACGCCGGTCTCTTGCCAGTTGATAGTGTGTGTACGCTGACATTTGGTAAATCGCATTTGTTTATTGCACCCGTGTGTGTACCTGCATCCTATACGCTTGCTTCTTCCGTGATTCCTTCTATCTCTCATTCTTTCACAATCGTAGTAACTTCTCTCATTCTTCTTTCCAGTTTGAATTAGGATTCCTAATTTCTCGCAACTTTTACAATATATTTGTGCATAAAATCTATTTTAGGAGAATCTTACGTATATAACAAGAATTCTGTACACTGATGGATTTTCTCTACGCTTGCTTACTGGAACCCTTTTTGGTTTAGTTAAAATTTTAATTTACTTGAGGTTAATGTCTTCTCTCTTAAGCATCAACTTTATTATTTCTGAATAGCCGACGCTGCGAATCTTCGTTGGAGGCATTGTCCTCGTTTCAAGTTTCCTTTCGTGTCAGTGATTCGCTTGTGTTTTGTAATTAAATTTTGTGAGATTTATACTTTTATTGATAACGTATAATTGGCTTCCTTAAATAAAAATCCCAATTAATGATTTTAGAGTCTCAGCACGAAAGGGGCATTTAACGAACCTCACCAGATTTTTTTTGCTATAGTCCTTAATAGCTAGAGATAGTTAAGAGAGAAAAAAAAACCATTTACGTTTTGATTTTGAACTCATTGTAGAATTAAAAGAAGTTTATTAAGTTTCAGTTGGACATTTCAATCCGTTCGACTTCCATAGAGGCTCATAATGGAAAATTTTTCAACGTAAAAGATTTCAGAATTACGCCTGGTAAATTGACTAATTCTGGATTCCGATCTTTCGAATTTATTTTGAGTTTCTTCGAGTGAGCGAGCGTGAGGAAAATACCCTTTTAACTACATATGCGCTTACATGTTTCAGGAAGGTAGCCTATTTTCCTTCCCGCGTCTTACGCGGGTTAAAGTGTTTGTGGTGGCAACAGCAACTTACGGTTTGTGCTCGCAACATCGTATGCATTGGCCGTACTGCTTGTTGTTGTCGTTCTTGGTGTTGTGGCTGGTGCGTCTCCAATAAAACTTACATTCAGTTAAACATCTGGCTTAGCATTTCCAGCAGAGATACTCATGCTTGGTCTTTTCTCCGGAGCTGGTTGATGATCTTTCTCTTCGCTGGTCCTTTGGTTGTACTCTTGTTGATTTCGGCTTGGCCAGTTTTTTCGGCGGTGGCAACAATTCAGAATGGCTGTACTCTTTTTTAGATTGGTGTGACAGTAGTAAATAACTAATGTCAGAATCGTGAGGCTTATTCCTAGGTAGGCTCCACAAACTAATCTTGTTTGACAAGTCCAGGTTCGTCTTTGCAAGCCTATTTCGTACAGTTGCGACTCCAGTTGTGCCAGAGCCTGCTCATTGGTGTTGAAGACCGTTTTCGATTTCATTGGAAACTTCGACACCCTGACCTTCATCTCCTTCAGATAATCTTGGTTTTGAGCCTCGGTGAGTATGGTTGACATTTGACTCAATTCCAAGTGGATAGGAGGCTCATATATTACTTCTGTTGTCCCTCTTCTTTCCATGTGACCCCATAGAGTAATATCGTCCCCTCTTAATTGGCATCCTGGGGCTAGCTGAATAATTCCAATTCCTGATAGTGTCACTGCTACTTTTCGTTGATTAGGGCAGATCACATGGATAGTAAGCTCTGAAACAATGGAATACAACCAGGCGCCTATGGTGTCCAAGTTGGTCCAGTGAGGTGAGCTATCGTAGATCACCCTTACATTGCATGATTTTAGTGATTCCACCGATGGTTAGGTCAGCAGATGACTTTCACAGGACTGCCGCTTAGTCGTTTCATAGATGGGCATGCTGGATTTACAATAGTACTTATTAGTAAGTTGTTTACATGCTTAGAGTTCCTCCGTTTTTAATAGACTATATATTCTTTGGGAATTTTCCATGGCGATATAGTTGTACTTGGTGTGGATGAATGCTCTTCCTGTACCATTCTTCAGTGCCAATTAGATGACTGGTAATGCGTGCATCTGATATATAGGGTATTCGGATCTGGCTGATAAAGGTATATCCAGAATAATTCTTAGAGAGTTATTTTTACTAATTATGGTGACCTGGGCGAGACTACTTAGATATTTCATGCTTATTTTAGGTCCTGGATTACACTAATCAGTTCATGTGTTGTCCAAATATAATCTGCCAGTCCTGTTTCGATTGAGTATAGTAGGACTTCCAAATTTTGTGTGATATTTAGGTTAAATACTGATGTTTTTGGATTCTGTATTTCATGTAATAATTGGTTGAACACTGCCCGTATCCTTCGCTGTTCTTCTTCTGTCTGCTTACTGCGTAAGTGCATCTCTTCCAGTTGGGCTCGAATGACATGTGTCTGTCTTCCCATTAAATGAAATAAGTTTGCAGCTGCTCTATTGATGTCACTGATTTCAGCTTCCAGCTGCTTTCCGTCATCATAGGTCAGAAGACCTGCGACTGGACCTATCATACTTCCTAGGAGTCCCAGCATTGGTGTTGTTCTTCGTCTACGCATTCCTGGTAGCATGGTA
Source organism: Melikaiella ostensackeni (assembly GCA_032362435.1). Lineage (NCBI taxonomy): Eukaryota > Metazoa > Arthropoda > Insecta > Hymenoptera > Cynipidae > Melikaiella > Melikaiella ostensackeni. The sequence continues at coordinate 8,148 of JAUMHM010059333.1, forward strand.
ATTGGGTTATTCCCTTCGGCTATCAGATTTAGCTCTTCCATTTCTTGTTGAATCCTGGTCTGGAATCGTTCTGCAATGCTAAGCTTCACGTTGAGATGATATTCCTGGAGAGTGATCGTACAGTTATATTCCTTTAGGGCCCTACAGTACTTCGGTATGTTTTTAATTCGTGCTTGATAGGTGTTTAGAGCCTGATGCATTTTATCTATGTCCATAAACGTGAGGATCCTCCAATTCCCTGCTACTCGTTTCATCTCGCCTAGATACTCATAGTATACTCCCGTACTTGATTGGAAAGGTGTTACTCGATATTTTGCTCCTTCCAATAGCTGTTGGGATATAGGGAGCAGACACAAAAATATCCCAATTCCCGAATACTTCATGTTTTGGGTTCGAAAAAATAGGACCTAGAAGGAAATTAATATCAGTTTTTCATGGTTCAAATGGTGAATTCAACCACAAGTCCTTGGGAATAGGATTCATCTCTGTTTAGCGTAGCTTGTGATTCCGTAAAGCGTATTTTTGACTTCAGCACTCTTCCTTGCATGCCTTGATAACCGTCTGGTTCCCGACTTTAACAATAAGTTACCATAAGTTTATCTGCATGTTTGGAAAAGCGCTCTCCTTCTTGAGTTTTCAAGGTCACATTGTTGTTAGGGGTGAATCCCACTATGGTATAGGGGCCATGTGCTCGGCTATCAAATTTTTCGAGCCTGCCATCCTTTACTACGTACACCTGATCACCTAGTTTTGCTTTTAAGGGTCTAGCCATCTTATGATAGATTTTCTTTGATTGCAGTTTCGCCTTAATTAAGTTTTTTCCGGCAAGACGCTGGATCTCAGTCAATCGGGTGATCAAATCCCTGAGGTAGGATCCGTAGGTTTCCACATCTTTTCCCTCAGAGAAGGAACTAGGTATTCTGGCCTGTCGGCCGAACACTAGCTCAGAAGGAGTCAAATTTATGGCTTCGTGTACTGAAGTGTTATAAGCGAACATGGCGGGAGGGAGTAATCGGTCCCAGTCGTCGTAGTTCACTGCGTAATGTTCGATGTAGTTTGTCAGTACAATATGACGACGCTTCAGGGAACCATTTGTTTGAGGCCGATAGCCCGAAGTAGTCAATGGCTTGACTTGGAAGATAGCTTCGAGCCTTCGCATCAGGTGGCTCACAAAACTTCCTCCCCTACCTGTCAGTATGCATCTTAGAGCACCATACTAAGAGAAGAGATTAGTGGCAACGGCGTGTGCTACTGTGGTGGTTTTTAAATCGGGTATAGGAACCGTAATGCAGTACTCACTAAAGTTGTCTTGCATTGTTAATATATGTCGGTTCCCATTTGAGGTTGTTGGTGATTTCCCGACTTTATGTAACGAGACCTTATCAAAGGACTCTGCTGGAGTGTCAGTTATTATTATTGGTTCACGCGTTCGTGCGCGCACTAATTTCTGCTCTAGACAACTCTTGCACTTACGCATATACCTGGTGACGTCATCACGGAGTCCTGGCCAAGTATATCTTTCTCTAATTCGACGGTAAGTTTTGGTGATGCCTTTATGACCTGCAATCAAACTTCCGTGGTTTTCCGCGATTATGGTCAGTCGCCTTCCTCCGGGAGGTACCTCGATGCTACCATGGCAGAGGTTAATCGCGACTTCCTTTTCGCTGGTCACTTTTGCTAATATTTCCGTCATTTTATTCTGCGGGAGTGGCCTCAATAGATCTTCTAAGTTTGCCATTCGACAACTGAATTGTTGATCTTGCTTTGAAGCTAGGATTAGATTTTGTAGCCCTTTGTGTACTTCGTCCCAGTCGAGCTCGTCATTATGTTTCTGCTTAACGACTATGGAATAGGTCTTATGTTGACCGTGAAGAGTATGCAGTACTTGCCCTGTCTTAGGTTTACACTCGCAGATATCCTGAAAATCGAGACGGTCAGTGGCGATCAGGAGTTTGGCTATTTAATTCGAAGGCTCAGAATCCTCAGATATAAAATGTGCGTAATTATCATGCTTGTAGGTCAATGGTTCTGTCCATTGATGTAACACGGTCGGGCCCTTCGAGCTAATTGTCGCGGCTCCTTTTGTCCATTCTATTTCGCTTGCAAGGAGCAAAGAAGGAGTAGGAGGATCAATGTAAGGAATATCAAGGTCGATTAAGGTGTTGACTGGTCGACTACCGACTGGATTCGTGTCTTCCTTGGTATCCTGTGTTATCATTCGTGGCTTTAATTCCTTTTTTCTTGGAGGCAGATCTTGGTCTTCTTCGTCACGTGTCGTCGGAAACGGAGTGGACATTGCCCCAGGGGGATTTGTAGCCATTGGTGATGGGTACCAGGATCGTCTTCGAATCTGAGTAGTACCTTGAGGGAATCCTTGTTTTTCTTCTAAGTTAGTAAAACGTACTATGCTTTTTCTGGCCACCCCGGATTTTTGTTCGTTGTCGGTAGGTGCCGTAGAGTCGATTTCAAGGCTGGCAACTGTTGAGTCTGGTTGATTTAGCGGTTCAGACTGATCATTGGTAAGTTGAGAATTACTTTCATATTCCTTTAAGAATTTTCCAACCCTTTTTGCAAACACCTGATCGTCGTATTCTGAGTATGGATCGAGGGCTTCGAGCTGCTTGAGTAGATTCTCTCCTTCTTCTCTCTCAGATACATGGGTACAAGGGATCTCCATACCCTCATGGTCCCAATTCATCGATCCGGGCTCAATGTCGGACACGTTTACTCCATGCTCAGCGATTGATTGGTCAAATTGAGCGAATGACTTTCGTAAGGCATCCTTTAAGTTATCTTTATCCTGCTTTTAGGGTACCGTCTGTAGGTATTTAGCCGGGGGATCCATCTTCCCTTCAGACTCACTATCTATTACAGGAGCTGGTACACTTCTTAATATTGGTTAGGTCCTCGAGCAGAAGGGTTCCCGTTCGTTTCCAATTTTCGCTGCTTTATCTTGAGAAGCTACATATTCCTTGTCGATTCCTTCACGAGCTAATCGATCGGCTTCCTCATTTCCTTCTACACCTTGGTGGCTAGGAATGTGGTTCCATACTACGTCTATTTGATCGGTGATAGATTTTAATTTTTCCAACTCCATCCGATTTATAAAGGGCTTGTTTTCGCAGGTTTTTCAGTAATTATTTTCCCATTTGGGGAGTCATTCCGTGGCAATTTTGATTACAAACTGTGAATCTGTATGTATCCGTAGCTTTGGAATTCCGGCATTCAGTGCCTTTTTTTGCAGCCTCCACAGCAGCTTCTAATTCTTCTAAGTTATAAGTTTATCGATCACGCGCCGGTCGAGATACATTTAGTGGGTGGTCTTGCCCAAATCATATTCCCATTCCCGCCTTACATTGGTTGCTTCCATTATACGTGCATGCTCCGTCAATGTATACATTAACATATGGGTCTTTTGGTGGGCTGAGCCAGGGAGTGGTAGGCTTGACACTGGATGACAATTCCTTAGAGGATGGATCCTCTTTTCTTTTTGCAGGGGTGATTCCTAGTCCCGGAAGTACACTATGGGAGCTTCGAAAAACGGGGGGATCGGATTCATCTCCACTAGTGGACGATGCCTCATCTAAAGATGTTGAGTTATCACTATTACCAGGGGTTTTGAGCCTGTCTACCACTGCTCTTCGCCTAGTGAGTCTTTTGGCTATCCCACTCTCGTTGGGATCTGGCATTTTTACTTCTACTGGGGGGATGTAACTTCCTTCGGGGTCATTCGCAGCGGTAGTTGCCATTATACTCTTCCGTGGCACAGGCACAGAAGTGGTTGATTGAGGCGGCGGCTTGAGTTTAGGTCTAGTAGATTTAACGTTAGCCTTCCGTGGTACGGATGGTTTCGTCATTGTTCCGGTGTTTTGGGGTTGTTTCACCCTTGGGACGTTTTAGTATTGATTTGGGGTTTTCGAGTATTTTTTTGTTCGTACTCGAAGCATTCTCTGTCATTTGACGTTTTCTGAAGCGTGTCATGCATTCGGAGGTGACAGTTGGTTTTCTTATCTTCTCAGAAGGTGGGGGTGTATTAGGTGTAATAGGTAGTACTCTATATTCAGGTGACCTATTATATATTAAAAACACTCTTGCTAGGTTTTCAGCTGAATCCGCATCCCACTGCACTTCAATAGGTTCTTCACCACCTGTTTTAGTGCTTGGTTCGGGTGTTGCTGAGTCATCAGAATCCGTTGAACTATCTGACTCGTCCGAATCTACCACTGGATATTCTGATAAGGCTTCGACACCTCTGTTCAATTTTCCTTTCTTGTACTCGTATACGTTTTGGTAATCTCGTAACTTTAGCTGCCATTTTATTAACCTTGTTCCTGGGTTATCTACATAGGTCATCCTGTGTATAGGTTCATGGTCACATGCTAAGATAAATTCTCGGCCATATAGGTAACGTCGGAAATTGCTCACTCCATAGAGTACGGCCAGGCGTTCCTTTTCTTCCTTATCATAACTTAGATCATAATCAGTAAGTACCTTGGAAAAGTAGGCTATCGGCATGTCCACTTTATCCGTCTCCTGCGTTAGTACTGCCCCTACAGCATGTTCGGAGGCATCGGTTGTTAATTTGAACTTCTTTTTAAAGTCCGGATATTGTAAAATAGGCCCTCTACACAGGTAACGACGAAGTTTTCGAAAACTTCGAGTCTGATTCGTTCCCCACACGAAAGGGGTTTCTTTCTTTAGTAGTTCCGTTAAGGGTTTCGCTAATTTCGCATAGTCCTTGATAAATCGTCGATAATATCCTGACAATCCTAGAAATTGACGGATATTTTTGACGGTTGTGGGTGTGGGAAAGTGTTTTATTGCTGTTATTTTGTCCGGATTTGGTTTTATTCCTTCTCGTCCGATTATGTGTCCCAAATAGGCTACTTCTGTGCGCAAGAACTCACACTTATCGGGCTGAAGTTTCAAATTCGCCTTACGTAATCTTTTCAGTAGTCGGCGGATTTTGAAATCGTGCTCCTTAAGAGTTTCTGAATGCACCACGATATCATCTAGATAGATGAATGCCTCAGTTCCATGCATTCCATTGAGGATATTATCCATTAGTCGCTGGAATGTTGTAGGGGCATTTTTAATTCCCATGGGCATTCGGAGATATTCAAAATGTCCTCGTGGTATTGAGAAGCCAGTTTTAGCTCGGTCGTCGGGGTGGGTTTCCACTTGATGATATCCACTTGCCAAATCAAGTACTGAAAACTATTGAGCCTCACCAAGGTGATCTAGAATGTCCGTGATGTTTGGTAAAGGGTACGCATCACCTTTAACCTTTTTGTTGAGGGCCCTATAGTCCGCTACCACTCTGAATTTTTTAATTCCAGAGGCGTCCATCTTTTTCGGGATAACCATTATGGGTAAGTTAAAGGGTGACTTGGATTTTTTAATAATTCCAGATTTTAACTGTTTTTCAATTTGCGATCGCACTTCCTCAGACGTAGCTTGGGGTTGTCGGTAAGCCTTTCGTATTATTACTTTATCATCTGTAGTTGGAATGCGATGTTGTATTAGATGAGTACAACTTAGCTGTTCTCCATTTGAATGAAAAATGTCGGCGAAATCCCTTGCCCATCCGCATACATAACCCTTTTCTTCATCGGTCAGTTGAGAGAGATGAAGGCTTCTCAACACTCTTTCTGTACAGTCTGAAACAATGTGGTTGGCGACGAATGGTGATTCTTCGATAGTAGTTTCGGGTTCTGATTTTGAAGTTTCTTCTCCCGGAAACTCGTAAACATCATATGGAAAAATTTCTTGAGGAGGACCAACGTGTTATGACGGAATGATAATTGAGCTTGCTCCTGTCTAAGGTAGGGCCGACCCAAGATTCCGTCGCTACTTACAGGAAAGGTATTCCGCACTACGTGAAATTCAGCAGGGGAGTCTTGAATGGACAATTCTAGAGTACCTATTGTCTTGACTGGATGGTAGTTATTCCTGTCAGAGTTACCGCTTGTTGAGGGTCAAAGGTTATTTCCGGTTTTAATGCGTGAGTTTTTATTTAACTTAAATCGGATCCTGGATCCACTAAGAAACTTGCGTTCCCGTGTCTAAATTCCCTGGACACAATTCTTACGACGGGTGAGTCTTTGGAATCCCTCCCTGTTCGAAGGATCCGATGGAATTTTCCGGGTAATTCTTCGATTTCGGACGCTCCTGTGTCATTGGACTCGTGGCTGCGTCCTGGTCCAGAGTCTGTTTGCAGTTTAAATTCTTCGACGGTCCTGGTGAATTTGACCTTGACGAAGTTTTTCCATATCCCATCCAGGACATATTTGGTGGATATGGGTGTACCGGGTATTGTGGTACCATTGGCATTGTTGGGTATGGGAACGGCAGTCTGTATCCCGGGTGTGAAGGTTGAGAAGCTAGGAAAGGTTGCTGAGCTCCTAGGTAATGGGAGAGATTCCCATAATATTGTTGCAACAGTTGTCCATATGTAG
>JAUMHM010059379.1:0-14600 GCA_032362435.1 Melikaiella ostensackeni
AGTTCATTAAACTACATGCAATTTTATTTGATTTTAATCGAGTTTTTCTATTTTAGTGGGAAAATTTGTTAAAATACACAAAATAAACATCTAGTAACGCGGATAATTTAAAAGATTTGAGGAAGTAGAACAATTTTGAACTATGAATTGATATTTATATTTTGCGTCATTTTCAAGAAAAATGAGATTTTTAGTCGTTAAAAATGATGTTTCTTTGATTTTAGAAATAAAAACTAGTTTTTCTTAACTTTGGAGCTCAGAACCCTTATTAATCTCATGGAATATATTCTTCACACTATCACTAAACTAAAAATATTCAAAAATAAAATGTTGAAGTTCGTTGAACTATATGCTACTTCAGTCGATTTTTCTATTCTTTTTCCTTGAAAAATTTGTTAAAACACACAAAATAAATATCTAGAAAGGGTATAATTTTATAGATTTGAGGAAGTAGGACAATTTTGAACAATAAATAGCTATTCATATTTTGCGTCGTATTCAAGAAAAATGAGATTTGTTATCAAGAAGACTGATGTTTCTTCAATTTTAGAAATTGAAACCCAATTTTTCTTTTCTTTGAAGCTCAGAAACCTTAATGATCTTATGGAGTATGCTCTGTGCGTTGTTACTGAACTGAACTAAAATAAAAGTTTTTAAAATTAATATGTTGAAATTCGTTAAACTACATGCTATTATAGTCGATTCTTATCGATTTTTTTTATTCAAGTGGAAAAATTTGTTAATACATCTAAAATTAACATCTAGTAACGATATAATTTCATGAATTTCAGGAAGTGGAGCAATTTTGATCTATAAACTGCTACTCATATTTTACATAATTTCTTATAAAAATGTGATTTTTAATCGTTAAAAATGAAAAAATCGTTTATTTCAAAAACGCGTAGTGCGATATTCTTCTTTTTTGGCTTAAAATAACCCGAGGCATCTCCGAAAAACGTACAAAAGAGAAACTGAATGTACAAGCAACTTTGGATTGAACTTAGGCTAGCCGTGAATGGTATCTGTTACCTTTGGAATGTATATAAAATTTCCAAATCGAATTATTTCGCATTGAATCTTTTGAAGGTAAACAAATTCACTTTTAAAGCGTTTGAGCTTGATAAATTTTGAATCTTAAATTTTTTTAATTAAACCATTCAAATAAGCGGTATTTTAAGAAATTAAAAAAATTAGTCCTCAGAATATAATAAAATGTCTTTCGACTCAACTAACATAGTCCGCAGTTTTGGAGGCAGGTGAGTCTCGCTTTACCCATCTTGTAATAATTTTTATGGTAAATTGTGCAAACTAAGTCAGTTCCAGGTGCCTAGAAACATATTTTTTTCAGTTCACAATTTTGGCGAAAGCGAATCGTTTTCCGATACATATATGAAAAAGACCGTGTCAAATGTTTACTTACAGGGCAATTTCCTCCACACGTATCCTGAAAGAAATATGATTTTAATTAGTAGAAGTACTATTTACCAAAGTTTTTATAGTTTGATAATTTCCAATTGTACGCAAATTCCATATAGTTGCAATTTTTGTTAAATTATATATACACAACTGACAGAAGTAAGAGCACTTTGAGTAAACGAGTATTTTAAATACAAGCAGCATACTTTCACGTACTTTTCTTCTGATAATTTTATTATTACTAGATTCAAAAAATACTAAGATTCAAAGAAAAAAGATATCTTGTATTATATATAATATAGAAATTTAATATAACATTTCTCAGTTTAAAGTAAAACTCACAAAACTGATCTCAGGTACAGGAACTGCCAAGGAGGCCGAGAATAAAGTTGCGATGGCTTTAAAAATAGAAAACATTTATTTATTTATTTACTTGAAATGAAATTCCACTTACGGGGCATTATTTCCTAACTGCCCTAACTTTTTGAGCCATGTCTTTCGATGACCTACATACACTAACGTCGGAAATGATCTACATTGCGAAAGCGAGCAGCACTAAAAATCACTGATGACTTCGAAAGATGGTAACTCGGTCGAAAATGAAGGTTGATATTTAAAAATAAATGGTTAAAAATATTATGAAATTTCACTTTCGATGAGCCCTACTAGAGACAATTTTGACTTTTTGATGAGGATATATTACGTAAGGAGTTTTTTGAAAAAATTCAAAAAATTCTCGAATTTTGTGCCTCGAACTCGACGCAGACACGCTTGGGCATTTTCAGTCATATCTCAGGAACCTGTAGAGATTTTTTGAGTTTTATTCGCCTAAATGCAAGATAAGATTTCAAAGACTACGTCCTGTAAATTTTAGATTTTTGCCACGAATCACTCGAGTCCTAGCACGAGTTGAAGCTGAAGTACAAAATCCGAAAAATTCGCAGCGATCATCGCTTTCGCGGCCGATAGCGGTGATTGCGTCTGAAAGTCGATGCCAACACGCTTGGACATTTTTAGTCATATCTCAGGTACCCGTAAGGATTTTTTAAGTTTTATTTGCTCAAATTAAGGATAAGATTGTAAAGACTACGTCTTCTAAATTTTAGATTTTTGACACAAAATTACTAAGTCATAGCGCGAGTTGAAGTTGAGGTACAAAATCTGAGAAATTCGCAGTGATCACTGCTTTCGCGGCTGACAGCGGTGATTGCCGACTGAAACTCGACGCAGACACGTTTGGAAATTTTAAGTCATATCTCAAGAACCTGTAACGATTTTTCAAGTTTTATAGGCCTAAATTTAAAATAAGATTTCAAATACTAAGCCCTGTAAATTTTAGATTTTTGCCACAAATTTCCTAAGTCATAGCACGAGTTGAAGTTGAGGTATAAAATCCGAGAAATTCGTAGCGATCACCGCTTTTGTGGCCGATAGCGGTGATTGCCGTCTGGAACTCGATACCAACACGCTTGGACATTTTTAGTCATATCTCAGGTACCCGTAAGGATTTTTCAAGTTTTATTTGCATAAATTGAAGATAAGATTTTGAAGACTTGTGAAGTGAAGTCTTGTGAATTTCATATTTTTGACACAAACTTACTAAGTCATAGCACGAGTTGAAGTTGAGATACAAAATCTGAGAAGTTCACAGCGATCACTGCTTTCACGGCTGATAGCGGTGATTGCCGACTGAAACTCGACGCAAACACGCTTGGACATTTTTAGTCATATCTCAGGAACTTGTATAGATTTTTCAACTTTTATCAGCTTGAATTAAAGATGAGATTTCAGAGACTGCGTACTGTTAATTTCAGATTTTTACAAAAATTGCCCAAGTCATAGCAAAAGTCGAAGTTGAGGTACAAAATCCGAGAAATTCGCAGCCATCATCGCTTTCGCGGCCGATGGCGGTGATTGCTGACTGAAACTCGACGCAAACACGCTTGGACATTTTTAGTCATATCTCAGGAACCCGTGAAGATTTTTGAAATTTTATTGGCTTAAATTTAAGATAAGATGTTGAAGACTACGTTTTGTGAATTTCAGATTTTTGTTACAAATTCCCTAAGTCATAGTACAAGTTGAAGTTGAGGTTCAAAATCCGAGAAATTCGCAGTGATTACCCTTTTCCTGGCTGACAGCGTTGATTGCCGACTGAAACTCGACGCAGACACGATTGGACATTTTTAATCATATCTCAGGAACCTGTTAAGATTTTTCAAGTTTCATTGGCCCAAATTAACTATAAGACCTTAAAGACTACGTCCTGTAAATTTAAGACTTTTTCCAGCAGACCTGGCCATTTTTAGTCATATCTCAGGAACACTTAAAGATTTTTCAAGTTTTATGGGCTTAAATTAAAGATAAGATTTTAAAGACTACGTAAGTCTTGTAAATTTCAGATTTTCGCCGCAAATTTTCTGAGTCATAGCACGTGTTGAAGTTGAGGTAGGTACAAAATCCAAGAAATCCGCAGCGATCACTTCTTTCGCAGCTGACAGCGGTGATTGCCGCACCACAAAATTCCTAAGTCATAGCACGAGTTGAATTTGAGGTACAAAATCCAGAAAATTCGCAGCGATCACCGCTTTTGTGGCCGATAGCAGTGATTGCCGTCTGAAACTCGGTGCCGACACGCTTGGATATTTTTTATCATATCTCAAATACCCGTAAAGATTTTTCAATTTTCATTTGCTCGAATTAAAGAGAAGATTTTAAAGACTGTGTCTTGTAAATTTTGGATTTTTTCCACAAAATTTCCAAGTCATATCACGAGTTGAAGTTGAGGTACAAAATCCGAGAAATTCGCTGTGATCACCGCTTTCGCGGTGACCTTCAATGACTGAAACTCGACGCAGACACGCTTGGACATTTTTAGTCATTTCTCAGGAACCTGTGTAGATTTTTCAACTTTTATTGGCTTAAATTGAAGATAAGATTTTAAGGACTACGTCCTGTAAATTTCAGACTTTTCCCAACAGGCTTGGACATTTTTAGTCATACCTCAGGGACTCGTAAAGATTTTTCAACTTTTATTGTCTCAAATTGAAGATAAGATTTTAAGGACTATGTCCTGTAAATTCCAGACTTTTGGTATTAGGCTTGGACATTTCTAGTTATATCTCAGGAACCCTTGTAGATATTTCAAGTTTTGTTGGCTCAAATAAAGATAAGATATTAAAGACTGGGACACTTTTAGTCATATCTTGGGAATCTTTGAATATTTTTGAAGGTGAATCAGCTTAAATTGGAGATAAGATTTCATAGATTGCGTCCTGTGAATTCTAAATTTTCCTACAATATTTCTGGATTATAATATAAGTTGAAGTCGAGGTAAAAAACTCGAGAAATTCTTGAACTAAAAAAAACGCTTGATGAACACTGATGCTAATTTGTTTATAAAAATAAAAAGTGAAATGATGGATTCAATTTGTGAAAGGACTTTCTAACACTTTTTAAGTGATGAAATGCTATCGAACAGATGAAGAAATTCTGAAAATATAGAGGCAATTCAAAAATGTGATTTAAAACTGGGGGTAGTTGAGAAATGATGCCCCAAAAGTCAGATCAAGTTTCATTATAAAAGGATTTAAAATATTTACAACTAAGCTAGATGAAGATTTTTTTCTGCATTTGCTTAAATAATACAATTTTATTAATTTTTATCTTTAAAATTAATTTCCCTTAAATAATTTCTAATTAATTAATCTTTAGTATATCTTTTAGAAAGAGCTCTCTACGAATCCAGATTGTCGATTACTTTAATAATAAAATCTTCAACAAAATTTTTTCACAGCACGTATGTATTTTTTTTGTATAGATAATTACTTACTTAGTAAAAAAGCGAATGCTACTTTCCCCGTCATCTTCAGAACTGAATTTCAAGACAATTATATTCGAATCAAGATTTTTTTCTTAAAGAAATCTCGTGAAATAATGAGGTTCGGTAAACGACTGAATATTTGGAGAATGATAACAGTCGCTGTTGCAAGTGCTTTCAATAGTATTTGTGTAAACGTGACGAGCACGTTTTCAAGGATGGGTGCGAATGAAAGACACTTCTAGGTTACGCAATGTGTAATAATGTATTATCTAAAAAAACAGTTTGGGAGCAAAACATGGAATACAAATGAAAAGCTTTGACTTTATATATGCATTCTTAAAGAAAATAATTTTGTTTCAAACTCATGAAGAACAGTTGCGATTTGAAAGACCATTGTCAAATGAATTTGTTTATGATGCGTAGTATTAATGTTATAATAATAGTGAACAAAATTATAACCACCTTCTGCGAAAAAAAGCCTTATAGTCGCTATGAATTTGAATATAACCTTGTGTGTACAACAGGTGTTTTTTTGGGTCAATGATAACGAATCTGATGTCAAATTTTCAAAATCTCGAGTAACTGATTCAATATCACGATAATAAAAACACTTTGTTATGTATGGTTCGGCATATTGGATCACCCATTTTGAATTTTGAAAATCTGTCTTTAAATTCGTTGTGAGTCACTCAAAAACACCCTACGGTATTTTGAGTCATTTAAGGCATATATAGTTTATAGTTTATTATCAAAAGACTGAATATTGACTAAATCCAAGTTCCTTCAATTTTTAGTTAATCTTTTTTTGGAATTGTCACGAAAACCGTTACAGTTATTATAAAAACAAGGCGATATTCAAATTATGCATAAAAAAACCGATCGAAATTATCTGAAGCATGTCCAAAGAATTTTCGCTTTGACCACTAAAAGCATGAATGAGTTGAAACAGATTATGATATAAAATGTATGGAAGGAAAATAATAAAACATTTGAAATTATGACACTCAAATGCTTTATCACGTGAATCACATTTCCATACACTGTAAAAATAATTAGTAATAGCAATAAAACCGTTTTGTTGACCTGATTTTGTTGTCACAGCAAAAACTCTGTTGTTAACGCAAAATTATTTTGTTAGTCTAACACAATATTTTGTTGTCGAAGCAAAATTTTTTCTTTAAGTCTTGTTTTGTTGTGTTAAACAAAGTTTTGTTGAGTCAACAGAACTATTTGGTTGGACCAACGATATACGCTTGCGGAGAACGCAAAAATGTCCATTCCCAATGTGGCGGATATTATATGGTATACTGTGAGTGGAAACTGTAATCGGGGTGAAATTTTGTTTTGTCTCAAGTGAATGAAACACAATGGTCACAAAAATGTACTTTAATGAATGTGATAAGTTTAAGGAATAGATAGCTGATAATATCATGTGAAAATTTGTAGATGAGTGGTTTTTACCTCGGCTGATGCTGATCAGTGATCAACACCTTCAAATGAAAATGCTAATACGTAATCAAAATAATACGTCAATAAAAAAACTACACGACTCTATTAAGACAAACAACAGCGAGAAAAACGGACATTCGTTGGAGCAGACAAAACTGAATATCTGGAAGTTGAACTATGACAGATATCTAATATATTACTGTCTTATATCAGAGATATTCCAGATACTATGGAATAATATCATAGAAATCTGTCCCATTGTCCTATTGCCAGATAATTTTGAGTTTTTGTCTATTTTAATATCTATACTTCTCAATGAAATATAATTTAGTCAAGTCGACAAAACGATTTAGTGAGACTAACACACGAATTTTGTTGAGTCAACATAACATTTTACTGGGCTAACAAAAAGAATTTGGATCAGCCATTACACCAAGTTTGTTAGGTTAACAAAACAGTTTCGTTGCACGAATAATAACAAAATTATTTTCTTGAGCTAACGAAATTTTTTTTTGATCGAGCAAGACAATTTTCTCAGTGTGCATGTATTTCTCGTTGAAAAGTGTAAAATTGTCGTCAAGTAACTTAATTTACAATTCGGGGAAATACAAACATTTTATTTCATTGCAGTGGTCAAAACATGTTTAATTATTCTTCTGAACATATGTTTAAACCAGATATTCTAAATTTTCATCCAGCACCTCTAATCCAGAATATTAAAATTATTTTTTAGGTTTTTTAGCACACGAATATTTTCCCACACGTTGTTGTTGGGTACCTAAAAATATTATTACTATTTGTTATTATGTAAATGATTATGTATCTCTTTGAAAATCAGATACTTCTGAACAAATGGCATATCTTATACTCGAAATGTAAATAAATATTTAAAATTGAACTATTTTGTATTGAATCTTTTTAAGTCAAACAGTTTTGATTTGAAAGCATTCGAGGTTGATAAATTTTCATTTGAAGAGTTTAGAAGTAAATAATTTGTAAAAGCTGTATTTTGAGATAAAAAAAAAGTAATTCTCAGAGAAAAAAATGTCTTTCTACACAACTTACTTGCCACGCAATCTAGATTGCACTCATAATGCTGATTATTAGCTCCGCAATAGTCAAGAATTTTACTTTCCTAAAAAATATTTCTAAATACAAAAACATAATTTCGTTTTAAACTCATAAAAAACTTTCGCGATTTGAGAGACTATCTGTTAGCCTATGATGTTGAAACACGGAGAAATATTTCTAGGAATTTTTTTAATGTTTCGTCTTACAAATACTTTAATTGGGCGGGCAATATTTCTAGATGTAAAATTTTGTTTACAGATATTTTTTCCCCAGAAATTTGATATTTAAAATATGTAAAATAATGCTCGTCAAAAAAATTATGTTAAAAATAAATCTGAATTTGAATGGGTAGGTGTGAAATCAATCCTTCAAAGTTTAGTTTCAGAGATATCTTTTGATCACTTAAATGATGTAATATCAAATTTTTATTTACTTCTTTTTCCTTTGTGATTAATTTTAATAGTTTCGTTATTCATCTTATTTCTACAAAGCCATTATCGAAATTTGGAGTTTCCCGCATTATAATTATATACAAGATGAAATCTTTCTTTTAATTGTTGTTTTTTCAATTGTAAAGAACACCAAAACCTGCAGTTTTTCCAATTTTTCAAATTTTTCAGTTATAAGTTTTATTTAGATTGATTATTTCAATCGAATTTACTAAATTAGCTCTGTTTAGTTATTTAACTGTGTGTGCCTTAAAAAAAATATTTTTCGAAGCTATAATTTTATATAAATATTGAAAATAGAATCATAGACGGATAGTAAAATTGCTCATGGTATGCAGTTTCATTAATATTTTCTACAAATCGTGCTTGGAGCATGAGGGCTGCTCAAAATCTAATAATTCTGAGTAAAAATTAGAAATTATTTTCAGTCCAATTACCTGATATTACACGTTAGAAAAGTAAACAGATCTTAAATCAGGGTCCTTTTTTCTAAGAGTCTTTTACAATAAATCCAGTTCAATGATGTCTATAACTTTACTCTAACTGTACCCTACAATTCTCAACCGATTCGTCTAAAAATATCAGAGTAAATCCTCTAGATGAAGCTCCAGGGGAATTGCACAGGAAATTTTTGATTCCTTGATTGTTTCTTGAGATATTTCACTTTCTTTATTCAATGAT
Organism: Melikaiella ostensackeni; assembly: GCA_032362435.1. Classification (NCBI taxonomy): domain Eukaryota; kingdom Metazoa; phylum Arthropoda; class Insecta; order Hymenoptera; family Cynipidae; genus Melikaiella; species Melikaiella ostensackeni. The sequence continues at coordinate 8,890 of JAUMHM010059379.1, forward strand.
GGGTCATCCCAGTAACCGTTGGGGTGCGACTAATTTCTATTTAAAAGTCCGAATCCTCGAGGAACATGTATTTTGTACACCTGATGCAGTCGGAAGATGTACAATGATGGGTCATGAGAAAAATGAGTGAGGTGCGGCCTATCTTCATCAGGAGCTTAAGTTCTTCGAGGAAGATGTATTTTTTACTCGGAAGATTTACGATAATGGGTCATGACAAAAATGAGTGAGGTGCGGCCTATCTTCATTTGGAACATGAGTTCCTTGAGGAAGATGTATTTTTATACCTGGTCGACTCGCAAGATGTACAGTGATGGGCCATGAGAATAATAGGTGAGATGCGGCCTACCTTCATTTAGAACTTGACTTCCTCGAGGAGGATGTATTTTATAGATCTGTTGCACTGAAAGATGTATAAAGGTGGGTCATGAGAAAATTGTGTGAGTTGCGGCCTATCTTCATCAGGAGCTCAGACTCTTCGAGGAAGATGTATTTTTTACCCGGGAGAAGTACGATGATGGTTCATGACAAAAATGAGTAAGGTGCGGCCTATCTTCATTTGAAACGTGAGTTTCTCGTGGAAGATGTATTTTTTACTCGGAAGATATATTTTTTACTCGGAAGATGTACGATGATGGTTCATGAAAGAAATGAGTGAGGTGCAGCCTATCTTCATTTGAAACGTGACTTCCTAGAGGAAGATGTATTTTCACGCCTGGTCCACTCGCAAGATGTACAATGATGGGTCATGAGAAAAATAGGTGAGATGCGACCTACCTTCATTCAGAACTTAACTTCTTCGAGGAGGATGTATTTCATAAACCTGTTGCACACGAAAGATGTATAAAGATGAGTCATGAGAAAAATGGGTGAGGTGCGGCCTATCTTCATCAGGAGCTTAAGTTCTTGGAGGACGATGTATTTTTTACTCTAAAGATTTACGATAATGGTTCATGACAAAAATGAGTGAGGTGCGGCCCCTATCTTCATTTAGAACGTGAGTTTCTCGAGGAAGATGTATTTCTACACCTGGTGCTCTTGGAAGATGTACAATGATAGGTCATGAGAAAAATAGGTGAGATGCTGCCTACCTTCATTTAGAACTTGACTCCCTCGAGGAGGATGCATTTTATAGACCTGTTACACTCGAAAGATATACAATGATGGATCATGAGAAAAATAGGTGAGATGTGGCCTACCTTCATTTAAAACCTAACTTTCTCGAGGAAGGTGTATTTTATAGACCTGTTGCACTCGAAAGATGTACAATAATGGGTCATGAGAAAAATGGGCGAGTTGCGGCTCATCTTTATCAGGAGCTCAGGTTCTTCGAGGAAGATGTATTTTTAACCCGGAAGATGTACGATGATGGTTTATGACAAAAATGAGTGAGATGCGGCCTATCTTTATTTGGAACATGAGTTCCTCGAGTAAGATGTATTCTTACACCAGGTCCACTTGCAAGATGTACAATAATGGGTCATGAGGAAAATGGGTGAGGTGCGGCCTACATTCATTCAGAACTTAATTTCCTCGTGGAAGAAGTATTTTACAGGTATATACCTTTCGCATTCGAAAGATATACAATAATGGGTCACGAGAAAAATGGGTGAGTTGCGGCCTATCTTCATCAGGAGCTCAGATTCTTCGAGGAAGATGTATTTTTTACCCGGGAGGTGTACGATGATGGTTCATGACAAAAATGAGTGAGGTGCGGCCTATCTTCATTTGGAACATGAGTTCCTTGAGGAAGATGTATTTTTATACCTGGTCGACTCGCAAGATGTACAGTGATGGGCCATGAGAAAAATAGGTGAGATGCGGCCTACCTTTATTTAGAACTTAACTTTCTCGAAGATGTTTTTTTTTAAATCCTAGTGCACACGGAATATATCGGGACAGTGGTTGACACTCCGGGAATCAACCGGGGCCAAAGTAAAGGTTGTATAGCATTTTCTCGGAGTCTCCTCGGTCCATTACAGGCTAGAATTCGCAGCCGGAAAGTTAGTTGAATTTCCACGGAAAGTCAACTGAATGTCTAACTGGAATTTCCGTAGACTATCCATAGAGTACTTTCTCGGAAATATTTCCGCGTAAGTGTACAGCCTTCGTTCTGGGCCCATAATTTCTCTCTGTCTTTTTCACTTAAAAATTTGCATACTTTTAAAAAAGGTAAGTGGGAAATGCCTTGACCAAGAACCCACAAGATGACATGCTTAAATGTTTTGTGCTTTCACATATTTCTCTCATGTGTTACTATTCTGTTGACTGTTGCTTTGAAGTGACTTTACGAGTGTTTAACTTAAAGAAAATACTGCCAGCATCGGTTAAATTAATAATATTGCTGTCAGGAATAAGGCCATGTGAAACCGAGCGTCCACTTTAAATTGGACTTAAGGTATTTTCCGGGATTTTCACGTTGAGTAAAAGTTATATCATTGAGAGTCATTCTAAGAATCCAAGAGGCGCACTGAAAAAGGTCTTGAATCAGGGGAAATTCCTTAGGAGCCATCTATAAATTACGTCATAGCTTCTTTCTCTGGCGGGGGTGGGAAGCTCAGAAAAATGTTACACTCTGTTACAGGAGGGTGGGGAAGGCAATCAACACCGTTACATAATATTTTTAACAAATCAATCCTATATTTAATCTTTTGGGTGCAGTTCCGAACAGTACATACCTTCGATTGATTTGGATCTGCGTACATCCATGTATTTTGACTCGCTAATTACGAAATTGATAGTGAAAATACCCGCAAATTTGATTTTCATGGTGAAAAACATGAAAAACCCATAGAAGTCATGATCTTTTTTTGTGTTTATCTCAGTAAATAATGAAAATTTTCTATAAAACTTCCAACAAAAGTTGTAGATCTACTCAAAATACATCTTTCATGTAACATAAGGTTTTTCTGAAAAACCAATATTTTTCGAGAAAAGTAGGAAAATGTGTAGGGGGTGTACTTCGGAAACGCGCATACCTCCGATTAATTTGAAGCTTTGTATGCCTATGTGTTATGATGCGCTAATCACGAATGTGATAGCGAAAATTGGCGCCAATCCGATTTTCATGGTGTAAACCATGAAAAGCCCATGAAAATCATGTTTTTTGCGTTGATCTCAGTATATAATAAAAATTTTTAAAAAAGCTTCGAACAAAAGTTGTAGATCTCATTAAAATGCATATCTTATATGCCATAAAGTTTTTCTCGGAAACTAATAATTTTCGAGAAAAGTAGGAAAATGTGTTGTGGCACTCCTCTGAACGGCCACCGAATTAATGTAGATCATATCCCCACACATAAAACCGTTGATATGAAATTTATTGTATCTCATTTTGAATAATGGAAATGTTCATTGTGCCTTCATTTGTTTTCATGTCTTAAAAATGTAAAAATGTCGTGGTAAGAAGCTTGTTCCTAGCGTCAGTTTTGATTTATTTTGGAAAAGACTCGTTCACAAGTGACACCAGAATGTGGCAATGAAAACACTTCTAAAGCAAACTGCCCAATTTCTTTATAATCTTGCTCCCCTTCTAAAGTCTTTGCTTCTCTTCCCTAGTACCAGAACGAGTCGACTGTGACTGCGACTGCTTCAGATTCAGAACTTGAAACCCAGTCTTCGAAAGTGACTTCCTGAGGTAACTTCCTCCACTGATCATCGATGGCCTATAATAAATTTAGATTATCAAGAGAAACAATACGCGTCACTTCTTTGATAATTGGTTCAATACTGATTAGTCCTTTTGGATTAGTGTAAATAGCGACCTCAGGATTTAGCCATGCTACCTTTGAAAAAAGATTACTTTCTCTGAGGTCATACCGCTTCTTGATTTCTTCACATACAGTGATTGAAAACTGACGACATCGATAGAGGAAATCGGATGCTTCGTCTGTTTTGTTTGCAATTTCGGCAGTTTGAAGTTCACGCATCACTTTGATTTCGATGTACGTTTGGTTTAGTGGTACAAAGATTGAGTCATCCGCAAGATTGATGAATTTAAGTTTGACTTTGTTGAGCCGTTCACGATTCATACATCCTAGTAATAATTCGGTATACATCATTTACATCTTTCCATCGACGTGAGTGGTGACAACTTTGTCGCTTTGAAAATATTCATTCACTCCAACGATCTTTGGCAAAACCCATTCCGGGAAGAAGTAGAACATCTTAACAAATGGATCGTTAAGATCATTGTAGATACATTCTGCGGCAACTAATCTTTCTTCATGCCACTCCAAGGTGAAGGAAGTTTGAAGAGGTACTTATTGTTCCAAAATTCGTATCACAACCTGAAAACTATCATTCAAAACTATAATTAGAGGCAATATTGGGATCAAAATTTACCATTTCATCAGAGTTTGTTTTGAAGAGATTATAAAGTTCTATTATCAAACACCTGTAAAAACGACAACTATCTAGTTTGCGAAAGTGCTAAGATTTTGTGTGGTTCAGCTTCAAGGAAGACTTGAAACTCCACAAATTGAGCTTGCCTCTTGCTGCTTCGCTTAAAGAAAGAATAAATATTTCTTGCCAAGTCTTCATAGCGGTTTTCAAAATAGAAGCTAAATCTTTAGTATGACATTTTCCAATAACATTTTTTATAATTCCAGTCGCTTTAGTTCTTCTAAGTATAATTGATTTTGCAATATTTAAATCATGGAAAGCGGACTTGAAAACACCAGGAAGATGATCAAAAGAATCAAATGTTAAGTTGTGTTCAACAAAGTAATCACACAAATTTATCTCAGCCTCTTTAATATCTCTGATATGTTTTTCCTTCTCATTGGTCTGTTGCGTACAAATAGTCAACACTTGTTGAATTGATGTATTCGGGACTCCTGTAAAAGTTGGATTATGTTGATTTCATAATTAAATTTCTTTCAATTTTAAGGAAAAGTTGAGTGCGCTTTCAAATAAACAGAAAAAATATCATATAACTACAAGGAATGTGTTATTTTTAACTTTTACAAAATTTGTCGAATATTTTCTCATATTTTTTAAGTATAAGTTTGTAATAAATATAGGCAAATATTAGATTCAAAAGCTTGAGAAATTCAATTTTTATAATTTCAATATCTTTCTGGAAAAATAATATAATTAAGTTTCGTATCGGATTGATATTTTTTTACTGTGTCCCTCATTTTGAATTTCAATTTAACCAAATCTATACATTATATGAATCAGGGAATTCTTTATTAACATTTTTATTTGAATGAATGATAAAAAGTTGTATAAAATATTCATAAAATTTCACATAAAATGCACTGTGCACGTGTTGGTTCTCCTCCAATCGATCTTAACCAAGAAGATCTTGTAGGGTTATTCTTCCAATCTACTCTGTAATTTTGAAACGTTTTTCACTTTTCTTCGAACTATCTCCTCGAATTTTTTTTATTCGCTCAAGAGTTTCTGAGCGATCTCTTTTTCAACTTTCCCGGGATATTTCGCGTTTTTTAGCCATTTTTTCTTCTTTTTTGCACCATACATTGACCACAGACGTTGATTTGTAAACAACAAATGTTCCAGAAATGAAGGCGGAAGGTGATAGGTTGCGCAAATGCGGGAAATTCAAAGCCCATAATGAACCGATCCATTTCATTCGTTGATTCACTTATATGGACCAGCCCCCTGCTTCGGCCATACGAGGTGTGACAATTAAGTAATGAGACTGATTTAATTGCCGCGTTTGTGGTAAGCCTGGGGCCCTCAAATTT